>JBBBWG010031131.1:0-46386 GCA_037176905.1 Azolla pinnata | reverse complement strand
AGCTCGGACGCGAGTGCCTGTGCCAGATCGACGCCGCCGACCGCGAATACGCCACCGCGCTGGTGCTTCTGGGGAGCCTTCGTCACGATGCCCGCTTCTGGGAGCCTTCTGGGGAAGCCTTCGACACGGGATTAATTCGACGGTGAAGAAGCCGATGCAGCGCCGGATTGTTCAGCTTGAAGCAGGGGGAGGAGAGAGCAGCAGCCTGTGGCCGCCGGATCGATGCTGGGCGGGGAGTCTCGTTGCTGCCGCCGCTGCTTCTCTGGGGGGAGCGTTTGTCACGTTGTGTGGGCTTTGTCGCCCGTGGGACATCCAGAGACACAGGACCGACGATGAACCGAAAGCATCGACCGCCCGGATCGTGAGTTAAGCAGGGGCGGGAGATCTTCTGATAAAAATAAAAATAATCTCAAAAGTCGAGAGCCCAACTTGGGTGGGACCCACAATTGAGCAGAGCTTCGACGATCCGGATTGGAGCACGAAACAAAACCCCTGCAAAGAGCGAGCGATGAGGAGCTCGACTCGGATGTCGACCGAGAGATAAGAAAAACCCCCGGTTTGGATTGATTGTGCAAAGCTCACGATGCGTGATCGAACCCCTGCCTTCCACCCCCCCCCCCCCCTCGGTTTGCCCAAGACAAGTCGGCAACGGAACTTTGGAAATCGAAACCATGGGTCTACACGGGTGATCGTGGCCAACGCTTTGACCCCGAGAGAATCGCTAAGATCGTGCCACACAGAGAGAGGCAGCACTTGTGCATAATCCTTTCTTTGAAATCCAGCCGAATCGCATCGCATGGTCATGCTTGCAAATGCCTATCTATCCATCAAGCCATGTGTGTATGTAAGATGAGCTAGAGACATGGGGTGTCTCTTTCTCTTGTTCATGGAGTGCCCAGAAATCTAGGAGAGGATATCCCCATGTGAAAGAGGATATCTATATCCTCTTTTGAATCAAAGCAAAGGAAGAGCTTGTTCAAGCACCCAAGACAAAAACCACAAAGAGTGAGTGAGTGCGTGTGAGAATGGCCAAAACGGGGGAGGGAAACAAAAAACGATCGGATCGATCGATCTCTGGCGCGATTCGCTATGAGGAGCACGAATGCGAGCCGGACGACGGAAGGAAAAAAAAAAAACACAGAGAGGCACAGTCCTATAGAGCGCATTCTGATGATTGTATGCATGTCTGCTTGGGATTCGATGCTAAGCAGTGAGCTGCTTGTTGGTTGGTTGGTCGGTTGGTCTCAGAAAGCCAGTGAGCGAACTTCGAAGCTCGAATCCATGGGGGGGGTCCACACATACGCATAACATACATGCGATCGATCGATCGATCATGTGCCCCTGCCTCGATCGATTTCGATCAAATAATAGATCCTCATGTTCGATCTCCCAATCCCCACGACAAACACGATCGGCAGGCAGACAGACGGGTGGTCGTGCAGAGTCAGTCGTCCATGGACGACAGATGCACGCATAGCACGGATGAATGGGTCTGCAGGGCTCTTAGAACGTCGAACAGATCCGTTTCGCCAACCGGTGTTCGATGTAATCCCGATGAGAGCGCTTTGAGCTCTGGCGGTGGCGAATTACAAGATCGGTCCCCATGGTGGCCCTTTTCCTTGGCTGCGGATCAAACAGTGCAATCATCGCGGCGGTGTTCATGCCGTGGCCATTAGCCATTCAATGGATTGGCGAATGGGATGGATGAAGGAACATTGATGATGAGTGATGGAAGGATAGATAGATAGATAGATAGATAGATAGATAGATAGATAGATAGACATGAAAGGTTCTCTTCTTCTTCTTCTTTCTTCTTCTCTCTTCTTTCTTCTTTCTTCTTCATTGCTTGGCTAATGCTGGTGGTGGACATTATTGAATCCTCTCTCTCTCTCTCTCTCTCTCTCTCTCTCGCTCTCTCTCTCTCTCTCTACCGCCATAGCCATAGCCATTACTAACTCTGTTGTTGTTGTTGTTGTTATTGTCGTTGTTGTGCATGCAATGCAAATGCAAATGCAAATGCAGAGAGAAAGGAAGGAGGAGGAAGAAAGGGGAACGTTTTGAGTGAGCGAGCTTCTTTATGTAGGTTTTTAATAAAAGAGGGGAGTTATGAGGGGGAGGGGGGGGAGTTTCATTCTAGGGTTTCGGATGGGAAACCCTAAAAAAACAAAACCCTAAAAAAGGAACAGTGGATGATGATGTGAAAGGAAGAAGGAAGGAACAGAACAGGAACAGAAGAAGAAGAAGAAAGAAGAAGAAGAAAGAAGATGAAGAAAGAAGAAGAAGAAAGAAGAAGAAGAAGAAAGAAGAAGAAGAAGGAAGAAGAAGAAAAACCAGGGTGGTTTCCCAGACAGCGGTTTCCCGGCCCGGTTCCCAGCTCAGGGCGGTTTAGGGTTTCCTGCAGAGCTGACTTCTCCCCTGTTCTTCTTCTTCTTCTTCTTCTTCTTCTTCTTCTCCTCTCTCTCTCTCTCTCTCTCTCTCTCTCTGTCTGTGTCTCAGAGTACTGTTCAAATGATAAATCCTCTGCAGCAGCAGAAGCTCCCCCCATTCATGGCTTCTTCTTCTTCTTCTTCTTCTTCTTCTTCTTCTTCTTCTTCTTCCTGCTGCCTCTGCCCTGTTCGGTTACAGATGCAGACAGAGAAAGCCATAGCTGAGCCGAGAAGAAGCTGGGCAAACACAGACTTCGCCTAACGGTGCATAGCCTTGAACAGTGAAGAGACACAGGGATTTGAGGTGCTTAGATTGAAAGCAGCGGCAGAGAGATCTCTCCCCCCCGCCCCTTCCTCCTTCCCCCTTCTCCTTTCTCTCCTCCTCCTCCATCTGCTCCTCCTCCTCCTCCTCCATCTGCTCTGCTCCATCTCTGCTTCGATCGCTCACCGACAGCTCCGTATTCTCCATCTGCCTCATCTGCCTCATCTTCCTCCCTAACCTCCAACAAGGAGAAGCAGCTAGCAAGCAAGCAAGCAAGCGAAGCGGCAGAAGAAACGCGGAGAAGGAGCAGGAGGAAGAGCAGGGGGAAGAAGGAGCAGGAGGAAGAGCAGGGAGAGAGAAGGAGACGGAGCAAGAAAGAGCAAGGAGAGGAAGCAGCAGGGAGAAGAAGAAGCAGAAGGAGGAGGGAAGAGCAGGGAGAAGAAGAAGCAGAAGGAGGAGGAGGAGGAAGAGCAGGAAGAAGGAGGAGGAGAAGAAGCAGGAAGAGGAGGAGAAGGAGCCAGAGAGAGCAGGGAAATCATGTACAAGAATCAGCTGCAGGAGCTCGCGCAGAGGAGCTGCTTCAGCCTCCCTGCATATACCTGCATCAGAGAAGGCCCAGATCACGCGCCACGGTTCAAGGCCACTGTGAGCTTCCATGGCGAGAGCTTCGAGAGCCCGCATTACTGCGCCACGCTCCGGCAAGCGGAGCACTCTGCAGCGGAAGCCGCCCTCAAGACGCTCGCCAGGAGAGGAGGCCCCACGCAGTCCTTGGCCGCCAAGATACTCGTAATCTTTCTCTCCCTCTCTTCTCCTCTCTCTTTCCTCCTTCCTTCTGATCCCTGGCGATGGAGATGGCGATGGCGATGGAGATGGCGATGGCGATGGCGATGGCGATGGCGATGGCGATGGCGATGGCGATGGCGATGGCGATGGCGATGGCGATGGTGGTGGTGATGGTGATGGTGATGGTGATGGTGATGGTGATGGTGATGGTGATGGTGATGGCGATGGCGATGGCGATGTCGATGCATTCTGACCGCATCTCCTTTGTTCTCTTTGCTTTGCTCCAAACCCTAAACCCTTATCCTAAACCCTAAACCCTAACCCTAACCCTAAACCCAAGGCCTCAAGAACATGTTCTGAGACTGGCTCAGATCTCCTCAACTGTGCCTTGAGCTCCTGCTCCATGGCCCTGAGCTTGCCTGTGTGAGCTCATCCATCATCACAGGATTGACAACTGTGCAGGGTTGACCTCAGCATAATGGGATCAAAGCTTCAGGCTTGGAAGTCAGTCATCCCTAAAACCCTAACGATCTCTACTACCTTACTCCTTGAAAGCTATGGGGATCAAAGCATCCGGCTTGGAAGTCGGTCATCCTTGAAACCCTAACAATCTCTACCCTAATCCTTGAGAAGGCTCTGGGGATCAAGCATCAGGCTTGGAAGCCATCCGCAAAACCCTAACAATCTGAACCCTAATCCTTGAAAGCTATGGGGGGGGGATCAAGCATCAGGCTTGGAGCTTATCCCGGAAACTCCTAACAATCCCAACCCTAATCCTTGCAACCCATTGCTCTCTGGCACACTGGCTAAGCCTCTAAGCCGCGAAGAAGGATCTGTTGCAATCATCTCCACGCCCAAACTCTGCTGTTTTTCTTTTCTTTTGTTTGGAGACGCTTTGATTTGAACGCCGTTCTCTGTCTGTGCTATTACTGATTCATGCCAGGATGAGACAAGTGTGTGCAAGAACCTGCTGCAGGAAACTGCTCAAAGAGCTGGGGTTTCTCTGCCTGTGTACACAACCATCCGCGGTGGAGCTGGACATCTGCCTGTGTTCAAGTGCATCGTGGAAGTGGCAGGGAGGGTCTTTGTTGGGGACCCTGCGAAATCGAAGAAGCAAGCAGAGAAGAATGCAGCCATGTCAGCGTGGTCAGCTATCAAGAAACGTATGCTCTTTCTCCTTCTCCTCCTCTTCCTCTTCCTCTTCCTCTTCCTCGTCCTCTTCCTCTTTCTCTCTTTCTCTGTCTCTGCTGTGCCTTCAGCTCATTGAACATCAAGCGCTGAGATTGATGCTCTGTGTGGCCCATGATGTGGGCATTGTCTGATCCTGTGGTTTCTCTGCTCTCGGCGACTTGGGCACTTTTGGAAAGAAGAATCATAGTCTGGGGTTGTAGCAGCTCATTGAACAAGAAGAGCCGAGCTTGGTTCTTTGTGATACCATGATATGGGCATTGTCTGATCCTGTGGTTTCTCGGCGCCCCGACGACTTGGGCACTGTTGGGAAAAGAACCACCATAGTCTGGGGTGTAGCTCATTGAAAATGTCGTTTGAGCTGAGCATGATGCTGGAGCATGCTAAAGCTCTTTCTTCGTTGCAATTTTGATCTGGACATGGAGATGATGATGATGTATCATGGCCATGATCTGGGCATCGTAGTTATTCCCTTAGGTATGAATTCGCCACATTTGAATGGAGACGGAGATTCTCTACGTAGATACGAAATTTGCTGCGAGTTTTGATCTGGACATGGAGCACACTCTGAGCATCTATGGCTTTGGACATGCTAAATAAATCTTTTGCGTTGGAAAGCTATGGCATGTCAGAATGGTTTTGGGCGTTGTTTTACAGCTATGACTCGGCTTCGTGGGCAGTGTACAAAATACAGTGCTGAATTGGAACTTACATGCTTATATGTTTTTTACTCTTTAGATTGGAACAGGTCTATACCGAGCTTAGGGCATAATTAGGTCCAAGGCTGGGCTCTCTTGAGCACTTTGATTTGAGGCTTGTCAAAGACTTTCGATTGGGCCGTGTTCTCGAGTTTTGGCCATGTTTGGATACTATATAACTCATCATATTGAGCTCTACATAGGATTTGGTTGTGGAAGTGTGTGATTGAAACCGGGGGCTCTGATCTTGGGGAGATGTGAAGAGAAATGATTCACATGCGCTGCCCCGATTTGCGGAATGCTGTCTAGAGAGGAAAGAACATGTGAAGATTGCCAAGACAAGATCTGATTGTATGTCTGCTTACCATGGCTTGGCTCTGTGGACCTATAACCGAATCGTCGGCGTTGTCTTTGCAGTGACACAGTACCCTGCTCTCACCGACTCCGAATCCGATGAACTCAGCAGCCGGGCAGGCGCGCTTACCCTCTACAGCAGAAGAGACAACAAGAGCGTTGCAAGCGGTAACTCGAGAACTTTACACTCTGCCTCTCATCATGCTAACAACAGCAGCAACCATCACAATTGGAACCACGGTGGTGCTAGCGTTGGTGGTGGTGGTGGTGGTGGGGGAGGCCGATCGAAGGTTAGAACGGCGAATGTGGTGAGAGATCGGAACAACTTCTTAAGCAGGGAAAGAAGTCCAGGAGGAAGCGGGCAGTTCCATTCGGCTTCTTCTTCTTCTTCTTCTTCTTCTTCTTCTTCTTCTTCTTCTTCGTCGTCGTCGTCGTCATCATCGTCTTCTTCATCCGGGGATTCGGCTTACAACGGGAGTGCGAGGTTCTTTGCATCGAATCTGCAATCGAGCAAGGTGCTTCATCGCAGCAACTCCTTGTCGGGGCTCGATTCCTCGTTACAAGAAGCCATGGCCGTGAGCAGGGTGAAGAGCAATGCCAGTCCCAGTAGCAGCTGTACAGAGAACATGTATATGCCCAATAACAGGCTGTTGCCGCTGCCAACAACGGCCAGGCAGAACCTAAACCAGAACCCTCACCACCAAAGATCCATCAGTCGCTTGTCGCTTCAATCTTCGAGCGATAGATTCGAGCTGAGGAGGCCCCTGATGGAGGAGCTCCAGAGGGATGGGGATGATGAATGGCTCGACAACATGTCTCCGTACTCGCATCAACACCTGGTCGGGAGCAGCAATGCGAGCAACGCGGATCGCTTCATCAACGCGTGTGGCCCCCGCGTGGGCTCCTCCGACAGGCCCTTGTTCCAGTCGCATAGCGAAAGGTTCGAGTTGAAGCCGAGCCTGCTGGAAGAGCTCTATCCGAGGGACAAGGAGGAGGATTGGTGGATGAAAGGAGATATCATGGAGCCGCTGAGTCCGCTTGACGGAGCGAGAGACAGCTATCATCCTTATCATCATCAACAACATCAACAACATCATCATCATCATCATCATCATCATCATCACCAACAGCAGCAGCAGCAGCAGCAACAGCTCGGGAGAAGCGACTCCGACCGCTTGGCGAATGTTGCTCCCTTCCTACAGCACACGCGGCCGCTGTTCCAATCCCACAGCGAGAGGTTCGAGCTGAAGCCGAGCTTGCTGGAGGAGCTCTACCAAAGAGACGAGGAGGAGTGGTGGATGAGAGGGGAGTCGGCGCTGGATCGGGAGAAGATGCCGAACATGTACGGAGAGCAGCAGGAGAAGAGCCTCTACAACCAATACTACGAGGGCAACAACAGCGGGAGGTTCGGCATGGAGAGCGTGCCATATCTGGAGAGCTTCGGGAGCGATCCTGGGAGCATCCAAGCGGCGTACATGAGCGCATACGCAGATGTGAGCAGCAGCGGCGGATCGTTCGGAAGCTTCGGCGAGAGCATCGCAGCAGGGAAGATGATGCTTCAGCAGGCGTCGCCGGCGTATCCGTATTTGGGTAGCAGCAGGTATAGCGACGGCGGGGCTATGGCCATGGAAGCGAGCTCCTCTTCGCCGTCTTCTTCGTCGCCTTCTGGTTATGCATACGATGCTGCTGCGGAGGAGCCAAGCAGCGGCAGTAGCAAGGTGCAGCAGCACTTCATGTACAGCGATCGCGCTTCGCTATGGTCTCACCCATCGCAATGGTGGGCATCTCAGATTGTGGCTTCGAATCCTTCTTCGCCGTCATCTGCTTCATCTGCTTCGGCTGCTGCTGCTTCTTCTTCTTCGTCGTCTTCGTCTTCTTCGCCAGCAGCATCAGCATCAGCATCAGCTGCTGCATCAGCAATGGCTGTAGCTCAATCCCTGGGCTTGCGGACAGCTTCATCGGTAGCTCCTCCGGTGCGGGTGCGCCAGATGGTTGCGGTGTCCTCATCCCCTCCCCCACCTTCTCCGCCTCCTGCTCTTCCTCGCTCGAGCAAGAATGCTGCTGCTGCTGCTTCTTCAGGTGTTGTTGGCTCCAACCATGGATTTCGGCACCACCATAGCCATCATCTTCATCATCATGGCCTCCTCGATCGCCTCAGGCTATCATGATCCCCCCATCCTCTCCTCTTCGTCGAATCCCTCCCGATCCGATCCACGCACCCAACATATAACTCCATGAAACCTCTGCGAGATAAAAGCATCGTTCTTGTTCGTTCGTTCGGGTGCTGGAGCTCTATGCTTTTCGATCGAGATCGGGCTCCTCCTGCTGGTGTGCTCCTTGTGGGGCAAAATAGCTCGGACATATGAAAAAACCACACCCCCCCCCCCCCTTCTTCCCCCCTGTTGCTTGATCAGCCCCTTTTTGGAATGGATCTCTCTCTCTATCTCTCTCTCTCTCTCTCTCTCTCTCTCTTTCCTTGGTTTTTCTTGTTTTCATCCATGGAACAGGACAGCAGACAGGAATCTCGCTTTTGTCGAAGAGAATGAATGGCAGAAAGGGGTGGAAAAGAAAGCCGTTTTGCCGCCAAGATTTGGTTCTGTATTCCTCCTCTTCCTTCATTCATCATCATCATCATCATCACCATCATCATCAGCTCAGGTCGATGAATGAATGGAAGAAGGAATGGAGATATCTCTCTCTCTCTCTATATATATATGTATACAGGTCGGGAGAGACTTCCCAGAATGTTGTCCCCAGACAAAAAGAAGTGCATGAAGGAAAGAGAAGCAGAAAAAAAAAAAGAGAAGAAAAGAGTGAAAAGAAGAGAGATCTTCTCATTTGAATTTGTGCAGCTTTTTGAAACGGGAAAAAAAGCTGATTACAAAGCATGCTAAAGAAGCCCCCCTTCCCCCACCCAAATCCGTTTTCCTTCTTCCTTCTTCTTCTCTCTTTCTCCTCTCTGATCATGTTACCATTGAGAATTTTGTTTTGTTTTTTTACACAGCATGATTTTTGTGATGAATCGATGAGATGGAAGCTCTTATGTGCAGAAAAGATGGTTCTTTTTGTTGCTGCTGCTATACATTCATTCACAAATGGCTTGGATGAGAGTGTGTGGCCCTTCAGTGCAAATGATTTTGTGCAGGATTTCGTAGCGTTTACAGTCATGGTTTGTTTTACTACCTGGATTTCTACCTGATGCTTCAATTTTGTGCAGGATTTTGTTGTCTTTTTTACAGAACTGAGATGGAATTACAGTGTGCCTTTCTTCTGCCATGGCTTTTTAACTAACTAAACTGCCTGATGCTCTGCTGCAGTGTTTCTTCCTTATTTGGGCTTTTTTTTCCTTTTGCTCCTTCACTTCCCCTTCACATTCTTTTTGTCTTCTCTATCCTTGAGCCTTGCCACACCATGTCTGACACATGCCCTATATTTTGTTTCTCTTTCATTCTGTGTGCCTTCTTTTTGTTTTTGAATTTGGGCACAAACCCAAAGGCAGAGAGAGAAGAGAGCAGCAGCAGCACACAGCAGAGTCAGAGAAAGACTCTGCGTGTTTTTCTTTTCTTTTTTCCTGGCACGTGTGTGTAGCACGTGATCTCCTCTCCCTCATCTAATATTAAAATCACACATCTTTCTGTGTGTTGCAAAATCACAGGCTCGGTAGATTTTAATCTTTCAGATCGTGCTCACCGAAATATGCAAATAATATAATTGATTAGAAATCTCAGGAAACAGATCTAACGAAGAATGGATTTGGAAGCTCAAATCTCAGGAAACAGAGGAAAAATATGGAAGCAGATCTAAAGAAGAATATGGATTTGAAGCTCAGATTTCAGGGAACAGAGAAAACATGGAAGCAAATCTAAAGAAGAATGGATTTGAAGCTTAAAATCTCAGGAAACAGAGAAAACACGGAAGCAAATCTAAAGATGAATGCGTTTGAAGCTCTCAAATCTCAGGAAACACAGGAAACATGGAAACAGATCTAAAGAAGAACGGATCTCAAAATCTGCGGAACCAGAGAAACTGTGAAAATGGATTTAAAGAAGGTAGCCCAAATATCTGGGAAACAGATTTTCAAGATGGATTTGAAGCTCAGAAATGTAAAAGAGAACAGTGCATAGATTTAGGGTTCGGCACAGCAAGCTGAAGCTTAGAAGTTCTTGTGTAGAAATTGAAATTGGTAAAGAGGAAGATTAGGGTTCGGGGGCCTAAAGAAATTGTAGGGTTTACAGCTTTCAGCTGAGGTCTCTCTCTCTCGGTCCTTGACAACATGCATGACCCAAATTAGCTTCACTCCATGGCTCCTTACCTTGGGATTAAATGCACCTGAACCCTGTCGTGCATTCAAGGTTCTGCCATTACTTCTGAAGCAGAGAACACTGTAACCTAACTCGACGGATTGTACAGATGGTAACAAGTAAATCTATGCGGGTTTAGACATCAACATACCTTCCAACATGTGACCACCACCACCATCTCCTCCGAGTTACTACCGAACAGAGTAAAAATCCATGGAATTATATCTGTGTATATCAGAGTTAAGTACGGCCAACAAAGAATGGATCTCGAAACCTTCCATGGAAAAATGCTTTTACTGACTGCAATCAGAATTCTAGAACATCCCCAAGGAACTCGAAGATGAGGATGATGATGATGATGATGATGATGATGATGAAACGGTTGTGCAGGCAAATCAATATGCGGCATCGCCTTCACGTGCACGACATTCCACCAAGTGGAGCGAACAACACGATGCAACAACATGATTCTAAAAAGCTTACCCAAATCTAGGGGATGGTTTCCTCTTCCTTCTGAAATGCTCTCTATCCATCTGCAATTGGATAGAGCAACGATAGAGCAACGATAGAGCAACGATAGAGCTTAAAATCTATCCACCAGGAATCGTTGCTCTATCGCTGTAATTAGCCCGCCCAATTTAGCTGGCAGCTTTGTCGTTCAATCGGATCTAGACCCGGAATCGTTGCTGTATCGCTGCCATTAACCTATCCGATTTAGCTGGCAGCTTCGTTATTCGATCGATCCGATTCAATCTTGTGCTGTAAACTCTACAAACTAGCAAGTCAATCAACCGCCAATGCCTTGAAAGATCGGTCGGGCTTTCCAACCCATTTATGGCCCGTGATCCAGATATTGTCGTTTGGGACAAACAACTATAGATCCCGGACATTTAAGGTGCCCCTCTCTGATTGAACCTGACTGCTCCTATTTGTAGAGTTCTTAATGGTGATTTGATGATGCCCATTATTGAATGTACACTCTCGGGAGCGAGATTCATACGGGGGATGGAGATGCAATGCAAAAGCACCATTTGTTCAGCTACTAAAGGCACCATAGCTTATGAAGAGAAGGCCAAGCTTGTAGCCGACGATGATGCTGCTGATGCTGGTGATGATGATGATGAGGTAGAAGTTTCATGAACTGAAGCTCACCATTGCTGATGGCATTTCAGCATTGACAAGTTTGGGTTAATTCAGATGAATCAGGGGATGAGCTGACAACCGCCTTCATTGTCATGTGAAGCTGATAAGGAAGAAAAGGAAGCGGTTTTTTTTGAAGCCCATCCGTAATCGCAGCGGAGTATTGAATGCCCTACGCACATCGACATCGAACATGTCCCCTCATTTAGTTTAGACAGGATTGAAAGGAAAGGAGGGGGAGAAAAAAACAACAGATCAGAGTAGCCATTATTGTGCTCTTGTTCTCAAGAGTTTTTGTGGTGTGCATATGCATGCATGCAGATGAATGCAGTAAACTTTCTCAGAGCTGTGCCCATTATGATCTCTAAGATGAAAGAAGATGGAATCCCTTCCCCTCTACTGTGCTGTAGAGCACATTAGACCACATATACATCATCATCTTCGCAGATTTACCAAGCCACATTCATGTGTGCTGCATTCACCGTGTTGTAAACAGCGACCGCTCCAGCACAAATACCAAACCAAGAGCATTCAAAACCCGTGGCTTTTGGGCCGAATCGATCCGACATAGCTGTGTTTCTTAAATCTTTGAATCCGTAAAAACAGCGAGACCCATTGATCTGTTTCCAACCGCATGGGTCCACAGTTCTCGGCTTCAGCTCAATCAAATCAATACAGATTTGCTGGCCCATCTCTTCACAGTTTGGCCTTGAACAACTTTGATTTCGTCAATCAATACATTTGGCTGTTTTAAAACATCCGGTTATGAACTGTGTGAATCAGAGTTCACGATGAACATCTAAATCCATCAGGCAAGAGAATTCCGAAACAGATAATACATGATCTGCAGCAGATATACATTGCTGAGATTACAAATTGGTGAGACTTCCTATTTGCAAGATAGGCAAGCTCTTCTTCTTCATTGGCGTTCAAATCCAGCCCAAGTAAACCCACATATACTCTCATTCCAGTTTCCAATGAACCACTCCGTCACAATGGAACTTTCCTCAAAGACCCATAAATTTGTAGAGCATTTCTAGGACGTGATGAATCCCTCCCCAGTCTTTTTAGTATAGTGCCAACTCTTTGAGAAACCATCATGACAAAGGATATGATGATCTACATGAGCAAAGGACCGTTCATTTCTTCCTAGGGCTTTGTTATGGAAGTGAAGTACCTTAACTGAAGAGGCATATGTTTGTCAGCTCTATCTGCTTGACCTTCAAAGCTGGTGTTGCATCATCAGCAGGTGGTACGCTGGTAAAAGGTATTCCATCCACTAAGAAGAAAAACAGAACATAAATATACAACATGAACTCACAATCGGAGAGCCCATGCAGCTCAGTTGGAGGAAAGATCATCGCTTTACAACAACACACATGGCATTTGTACAGTTCTCCGGTTTGTCTCTTTGTGTCAGGCTTTCACATTCCACCAGCTCTTCCTTGCTCGCTGGGCAGCTTCGGGATTAGGGTTGCCGAGCTTTTGAAGTATGGCCTTTGTTTCCCGCAGTCTCGCCTTGAAATCTTTCTTCCAAGCATCAAACCTTTGTTTCAGCTTCCTGAGCTCCTCGTCTGGGTTGAGAGCTGCATCGGTCTGTCCAGATTTGACCTCGACCACGAAGCTCGAATCGTCATGGAAGACTTGTTGGCGGTGCTCAAACTCTTTCACCAAATGGTTGACAACCAATCGGCCTGTATCAAGGTCTGGCTTCGCATGCGAGAACTCCGAATATTGGCTCGGTTGTTTGTATGGAGTCGAGAGCTGCTCAGGGGTTTTCGTTCCCACCGAGGTGTTATCATCCCAATCCCAGTCATCATCTTCCTCGGAAAGAGCTTGAACATGGCGAGAGGCTCGCTTTGCCCCACTCTTCCCTTTCTTCAATGCAAACAAATCGTCAGACTTGAGACCAACATCAGGTACATCTTCGGATGCAAGGCTCTTCTTCGCCGCGGCGAGGCTGACTTGAAGGGAGGACATTTGCTTCTTCCACATGTCTTCCATTGAAGACATTTTGGTTTCGTATTCCGACCATTTTGTCTCATAATGGTTCAGCCTTTGCCGCAACATCGTGTTGTCGTCCTCCTTTTCCCGTAGAGCCGATTCAGCCATGAGGACACGGCTCTGCAGCATTGCTAAAAATGAAGCCGGAACCCGAACTGTCGGTTCCTCACCATCCACTTCTATATTTGGCACCTTGTGTGTTGGGAGGAATGGCATCAGAAATCTACCACTAGAGACAATATTCAATGAAAAAATAGCATATGTGCAGGCTTTGTAGATTTGTTTTACCTCCATTGTTGCTTTCATAACACTCTCCACTTGTGCAGAGCTCATGTCATGAGAGGCATCCTTTGTTGCCAAGACTCCTCTATTTCGTTGTGGATTCCCCCTTTGTTCTTTTAACAGCTTCAGTTCCAGAGCTTTCTGCGTCTCGTCTTGTAAGTGCTTCAACTCCACGGCCTTCTGCTTTTCTTTCTCGATCTTTTGGCGCAAATCCAATACCTCCTTCCTAGCCAGCCATCCTCTAGCAACTGCATATGCACAAAGAACAGCGCAGCAAATCACTTCTCAAGCACAAACTAGAACAATTAGGGTGTGAACTTTATTACCTGATAAAAACATGCACCATGAGTTCAACTTCCTCCCCAACCTACTCCCATACTACGTGAAATTATCCTAACCAAAGTCATTTTCTTTGTTCTGTTACTATTAGCATTGCATTACCTGACTGAATCAAGATAACTTGTTCCTTCATTCCAACGAATACTTTTCTTTGAGCTCTGCATCGTACATGTCTCTGAATCTGAATAGCTGCCCGATGCTTCTTGAGCATCTCTTTGAAAAGCCTTTGGACTTTTCTGGACCTGATCACTGCAGAATCAAACAAAAATACCATTGAGACTGCGACTCCAACTTCCATGTATCCAAAGCAATACAACACAGGATATAGAACTCTCGATGTGAAAGCTTTACATGACTGTAAGAAAATAGCCGATCTTCTTAGTCCTTGGAAATGGCATCTGGCCTTGTAACCTCTGTAAATCTTTTGGAAAGAGATAATTCCATGAATTGTCTGCAATCTAATGTCCTCTAATCTTCCCACCTGCATTGTTTGTTTCATATCAACAACAATTTTACAGGCTACTATTAGATGAGAATCACTCGAATACAGAGGTTTCATATCCACCTGCCCTGCTCGAAAAAACAACTTAGTGTATCCCACTTGATACATGTCAGGAGGAACCCTGAATTGATGCAGTATAGCCACACATGTACTGAGTATGTCCTGTCCAGCCGAAAGGTTGAGTGGAAGAAGAAAACCATATCTGGAATAAATTCTCACAACATGATGTTCGTCCTCAACATGATTCATTACAATGAATTATTTTCTCATTAAAAATAGCAGGGCATGGAAACAACCTGCTTGCAAAACGCTGATGAGAAATTCGTGTTGGGTAGCCACATTTAGAAATCCTTACAACCTCAAGAACCCCACAGCACCTTAATTGTTGCAAAACCATGTCATCGTGATAAACAATTGGCTTTTGTGAAGCATTTGGTTTGATGCAGCGAACAAAATGTGGTTCTGTATTCTCTAGACGCTGCATTAATCTATGGAGTTGTCCCTGAAGTATGAGCCATGAATGACAGAAGGTATGAGAAGACTTATAGAAAAGCTATGCTGATTCTCATCACGGAACAATTGATAGTAAGAGAAAGGAATACACATGGACCTTGAACTTTGTTGCCACAGTTTGTTTGAGACCTTCAGCTCCGTTTCTCCGCAATGGATTGATTAACTTTTGAAGAGATTGCTCGATGTTACTACCAAAAAGCTGTGGCAAATGTGCCTCACAAGAAGACAATAACTGCAATAAGTCAGCATGCAAGAGATCCCTGTTTTTCTCAAGAAATCCCTCAGTGTCATACATAACCTGTTTCATCCAGTAGCAACATTAGCACCTAGAGACCTCAAATCATTAAGTGAAAAGCTTAAAAAGTCAAGAATACCTCTCCTGCATAGTGTTTGACACGGAACCCTCTTCTCCTTTCTCCCTTAAAACACCTGTTGATGGCCAAGTGCTGTTTAAGCTTTTCTGCCAATGTATAATCCGTCCCTTTTGGAAATGTACATTCTTCATCGAGTAAGGATATCATGCCTAATGGCCTCTGCAGATAGAGACAGGGTAAATTAGCATAGTCCAATAAAGATGGAAGCTTGCGCATGTGCAATGTCTCTTATCTTTTCTAAAGATCCAACCTTTTCAATGAGTTCGAGGCAATCCTGGTTATCTACAAATTCGACACGGGTCCAGTCTATACCTTCAGATATGTACTCCTATTGAAAGAATAGCTGAAATCAATTCCAACAATAAAAAAGTTCGCATTGTAACATTTTAATTCCAGATAGTAGTACCTCTTGTTCAAGTTTGAACAAGTGTCTGTTGAAGTATTGTTGCAGTCTCTCATTGGCATAGTTTATACAGAGCTGTTCAAAACTGTTTTTCTGGTAATAAAGTGCAAGAAAGAATGGTTCTTAGTATTTATTTACTTTCATCATTTGACTTATTTTAAACATAAGAGAGATATAGCTTTCCGGGGATGAGTCACAGTTCATACAGCAAATGATTCAAATCCATATATGTCCAAAATGACAATGGATTTGCCTGTGCCATGTTTCCCGACTTCAAGCGACTTATTTATGCGATCAACAAGCCAATCAAATAAACCAGCATAAATAGCTTTGGCCAATGCATCCCTTGAATCAGCCGCCTGGTTCATGTCAATAAAGAAGTTAAATAAAGCTAATAGCAAAGTGGATATCAGTATAGCAACATACCCATAATCTACCTGAGAGAATGTTAATTTCTGCACAATTTTCTCATTCCCTACATGGATTTTCCGGCTAGATAGGGAATCCATAAGGTCCTCTTTCCTGCACCTTAACAGCTTTGTTGCGGTCTTAACCGCTGTCCATCACCAGAAAAGCCTCAATAAGTATCAATTGAATGATGGAACAAAATATTTTGAATATTGTTGACAGAATTTCCAGTCACAGATAAACTAAACCCATTGACTCACCCTCATCATCATCAACAGATACGTGATTCTCATTATCAATAACTGAAAATGTTATGTTCCCAAGCCACAAAACTGCAGAAAGCATGGCAAAGACATTTTCCTGTTCTTCTTTGCTTATTTGCATGACATCCATTGCGTCCTAAAGAGAAGATAGTTTGCTTTACTTATTTCCATGAAAGATAAAAGAAACCATGAAAATTTTGGAAGACTATGAAACTATGCATCGATGTAATCATGCAAATTTTAAAAGTCTTACCAGCATTTCGCAGAACTTAGCTGCATCGTCAACTTTGCTTATTGTCAAACAATCGCTTTGATTCAAATAGCGGTAATCCTTGGAAGGCCTCAGATTTATGCACTCTACAAAACAGCAGAAGATGCCAACCTGAATTAAGAACATAATAAATACACTACATAAAAATTATGTGCACAGTCTAAGATTTTATTTCTAATGAATTAAGAAAATAGAGATTAGACTGGTACCTCTCAAGGTATCGCATGCACCTGCACAAAGCTGGTAAAACACATGGTATGATCGTTCACCCTTTGTTTGTTGCACAACTCTCGACTGATTCAATACCAAAACAATACAATCAGGTTATCCTTTAACAGAATGATATATGTATTCAATGGCCAAGAAGATGTGTTACCTTCTCAAGAAGATCTTTGATGAATTCCCGGATGATATAGATTGCAACATGTGCAGCAGAAACAAATTACAGATTTGGTAAGTACGAACATTATGCTCTTAGGCCCACCTTGATAAAAATTTGTCAAATACAAGACAACCAACGGGAGAAACCCAAAATGGCTTCTTACAAGTCTGAATTTTCGCTCCAGAGATCTTTCCCGAGTCAAAATATATTTCAGTAAGCTTACCCTGCAGGAGTAGCCATTTTACTAGTTTCAGCTTTCAACATCCAGATATAACTTGCTTTACTAGCATTAGCAGAAGTATCACACATAAAACGAAATGGAAAACCCTTCCTCTTGTACCATGAACCTACTTGAAAACATTCTAGAAGATTAACCACTTTAAGAAAATCCAAGACATCCAACAATGAAATCAGACACTTACAAATCTGCTCGAGTTATCATTCCTCAAGGTTTTTGCATTCCCAAAGGCTTCCAATATGGGATTGGTCTGTAGAATCTCGTTTTCTACACCATCGCCTCCACCAACTGCCGCCAAATATTGCATGGCAATTTTGGCTGTTTCTGTCTTTCCTGCACCACTCTCACCACTAAAAAAAGTGGTTTTTAAGAAAAAAAATCCATATAGATGAAAACAAAGTGCTATGATATAGAGGAAATATCTCCAAAGACCAAGACAATGGTGTCAGAGCCATGACGTAAAGGTTAGAAATAGTACTTATGAGCTAGCAAAGCAATTTCGGATTTGTATAGGTCAAGGTCATACACACCTGATAATAATTGACTGATTTACACCGTCTGTTCAGGAGTAGTAGATAAGCAAACTCTGTTAGGATAGTTTACATCTTTTTGTTCGCACATAAAATCCAAAACACACCCACATATTTCTGCAGAAGAATCATACATACCTCTAACCATTGTGCGAAATGCACTCTCTGCAGTCATATATACATGTGGCGGTAGGTCATCTTTAGTTCTGTTACTATATTGTTGGAGCAATGCATCCGTATAAAGCGGAACCTTTTTGAATGGATTGATTGCTATCAAGACAGGTCCAGCTCTTGTCTAGAAAAAAGAGTACTTCGAAGTCAGACAGTATATAAATACAAAATCACATAAAAGAGGTTGAAGTTTCATGTGTAATAATTACATATATCTTTTCATTAACATATCTATATCGAATGTTGTGCAGGACTGCAGGCTCATTCAGATAGCTAAGTTGTATGAGATCATCCACTCCTTCAAGAATAACAGGATTTGCTGGTAGCAGTTTTGAGGATGGTAACTTTATAAACCGCGGCTGAATTTCTGATTCAGACTGCACAGACAGAAAATAAATATCAGTCTACATAGACTTATGAATCAGACAAAGTAGTATACAGTTGCAATTTATACCTGAGTATCTGTAAAGCTCACTACAGACTGTTCTTCGTTTGTTGATTCTATAAGTCCAAGAATCCACTTATTTTCAGAGTTTAAACACCATACTCGAGAACTCTGCAACAAAGAATGTGTGTAGCATGAGCCAATCCACTCATTTACTGCTCTTTTGCAAGCCCATAAGCCAAAATACTAATATAACTTCATTCTCTAAGTGCAACATATCACAGATGCTTTCATTGGTTGATATAAATAGATACACCTTTAATGACGTGTGCCTCAACACAGAACATAATATGTGGCCTTTAGGGATATCTTTCCTCATCATTCAAGAGATGAGAGGTTCTACTCACTTCAGTGTCATCAACAAGAAATAGTTCATGAAAACAAGAGGAGTCTAAGTGCAGTATGATTGTTTGGAAACCATATAGAGAAAAATCTCCTCAGAGATGGGACAGATCAATCACACACGCTGACATTCACAGCCAACCAATGCCTTCTAGTAGTAGACCTACTGTATAGTTCCTCGTGAAGATGCATCAGGTGGAGGATTCTGACAACATTTATGGAGTTCATCCTCGTATCACTTGATGGACATCATAACCTCTATAAATAACAGGATGATAACATTTATGGTGTTCACACATAGATGGACACCATAGACTGTTTCAGTTTTAACATTCCACCAAGTACAACACACGGACGTATTCAACAAAACCAAGGTAATTGTGACTTATATATCATAATCTACAGAAAAAAATTGCACGCATATGTATATTAGCATACAAGACATAGATTAAGAATCTGAGACTGTTCATGTACACTACCAGTAAAGAGTTTCTTTATGATATTGAAGATATTAGCATTTGATATGGGTACAATATAACATGCGCAAGTTCCATTTTTGCTTAGAATTGAGCAGCAATATTGATAGTCCAATCAGATGGACTCTATCCAAAGTTTCCAACCTTCACATAGCAGAATTCATGTTCCCAAATTTCATATGGTCTAGTAGTTCGATCAGATTTCAAAGTCCTCTCATTCCATAAGATTCAAATCTGACTCAATATGTCCTCCCTTGCTTATCCAAAGTTTCCTCCCATTCCATAAGATTCAATGGCCATGAACTCACACATAACACAGCTGAACAATATGCAAATCCTCATTCCTCCTTTTGATGACAGTCAGAAATTTTCCACAAACAATTCATTCTAGAAAATTATGGTTTCAGCTCATCTTCACAAGGAAGACCCAGTGGCATCCCATGCCTAAATAACTAAAAGGGAAACAGAAAATCATTCTCATGAATTGAGCATGCTATTGAGGACCAGTTACTTTTCTGTTGTTTCTTAACACAGCTTTGAAATTTGAGGAGCCACAAGGGTTTCAGAAGACCTTGCTTGATATGTTTTGTATGCTATCTTTACTTGAGAAAGACCTAGCCTCTTGATTTGCAAATTGAGCTAATGCAAAGTGTCATCGACACTGATAGAATGATGGGTTAGAGAGCATAATGACAAACATGAATTAGAGATTATCAAGATTAGTATTCAAACGGGACAAATGTAAGGACTGTATTCCATAATATAGGAGTTAAGGAATTGATAGAATCAACAATGATGACATGATATAGATGTACTTATGGTGCATGCAAGAACAATCCCATTGTCCAAGAGATTGTCCAAATGATGAAAATTGTTCTCGACTCTGTGTGGTTGGACATAATGCTCCACAAGGAAATGGTATTGACGTAGGTACAAGCATTAACACCAGTTCCCACAACATTATTCAAGATCTTTACAGGACACAGCATTGTTCTAGAGCTCATGTTAAATTTAACAATCCCATGTGACACCACACAGTGTGGTTTGTGTTATCAAACCTAATGACTCCAAAGGACAAGTTTACAAAAATCACACAGTACCCACAAATGTGTATGTTCATAGTCAAGAAAAACGTGAAGTAACAAAGATCTACAAGAAAAACCCAGTCTAGACTTGGCAACACGTGTGCCATGTACACAGAGCCTCAGTTTAGCTCCAATATTACTTGATATTTGTTATTGGATGTTACTATGGTTTTTCTTTGCTAAGTGTGCTACATCTTTGATGCATAACATTGAGAGAACTTGTAAAGAGAGCATCACGGCCAAGAATATGGAAATTTCACATTTCCAGCTGGGACTGACCGACATCACTACTAGGGAGACTCCAAAGAAAAATCCAGCAATTATATGATAGTCATCAACATTATCTTAGAATTGATAGAGCATACATATGTCCATAAATATGTAGAGTTTGTTTTCGCACCAACCTTTTTCAAGCCCGAGAACGCATCTCTCCATCTCTTTGCACCTCTCTCACTTTTTGTATTGTCAAATAGTGACGAACCAGGTCCAGTGACATCCCTGCTGTCATGTGCATTCGAACCATTTATGAAGGAACCTGAATTATCCAGATTTTCACCATCTCCTGAAGAATCATCCATCTGATTTGGATGTCTGATTTCTTCATCCTCGCTTCCAGAATTATCTGTACGTGAATCTGAACCAAAATCCTCAACTCTGCTGCTTGTATTGAACTCTCGGATATGCCCATCCAGATACTGCTCTGGCTCAGATGTGGGAGATGATTCCCCCCTCGCAGTCTCTGTCCGATGTGCATTGACGAGTTCCTTAGGTTCAGAAATGGATGCATTCGGGATATACTGGATACTAATTTTGATCCCGGAATCTAAAACTTTAGACTTTGGAATGCCATCATTATTGCCCAAGGCTTCATTTTTGAGCCCATTATTAACATCAGAGGCATAAGTATCCAGAATTTTAGCACCTGCATAGCCATCAACGTTGCTCAATTCTTCATCTCTGTGTCCTGCATGAATTAAATTGCAATGTTTGAATGATTCAGGGTCTATGATGATGATAATGATGACAACAAAGATGAAGAAGATGATGACTGTTCCATCGAATGACAGACGAAGTCATGCATAAACCCAAATGAAGCTTGATTGCGTAGGAAATGCAGGCATAGTAAAAATTTACTTACCCAACTACATCTAGATTGAATAGGGTATGCGAGCCAAAGTTCGAATTCACCCGTCCAACTAAGTTTTAGATTTAATCAGATAAGAAAATTATTTCCAGGATCCAGTGACCCAACTAGAGTTAGATTGAACTGGCTAACCAAGACTTACTTAGAAATCCACTCGCCCAAGTAAGATTACATTGAATCAGGTAAGCAAGAAACTGTTAACCAAATGTCAACCACCAGACCAAAACAAGACTGACTGGGGCAAGCATGACACAGTAAGAATTCATTCGTACAACAAAATCTGGATTCGAGCATGGAAGTAAGACATAGTTAGAATTCACTCACGGCTTGAGGATTGAGAAGTAGGAGGAACAGATTCGTGGTTAGATCCATGTCTGGGATTTGAAAGCTGGTTTCCAGAGATGGCAAGCTCGTGATTGCCTGTTGCGGCGACAGCAACAGCAACAGCTTTCCTCATTCGGGCTGATGAAGGCAATCGAGCTCTCGAAGTAGGTCTCTGAGGAAGAGCAGGAGGTGAATCTGTTGGCCGTTCCTTATCATCATGTGATCGATTCATCGACTCGAGCATCTCCTCTAATCTGCTCATATGCCCATTAGGAGCCATAACTTGCTTCAAAGACAGCATTTTCTTATCTCTTACGATCGAGCAAGTAAAAGGATCGGAGCGAGGCTGCAGAAGATAGAGATGGCGATGGTTATTGTGATTGTGGTGGTAAAAATCTATGTATTTCTGATGATATACGCTTATTGTGCTCTGATTGATTGCAGAAATGAACGGAATGAGGATCCCCGGTGAGCATGCATCTGGTTTTGTCCATGGCGACTGCAGGTGGAACGTGTCAATGACGCTCGCTCCGCTGTTCTGGCATCTTCTTCCTCCTCCTCTTCTGTTATTTGCAGAGAAGCGATCAGATTTGTACTCAGAGAAAGATGAAGAAGAAACGGAAGCGGAGGCGGAGGCGGAGGAGGAGATAGAAATGTGTGTGACATAGTGATCATCGGCAATAAAAAGACTGCGAATCTCTGCGCTGCACAGCGCCCCTGCGAGATCGGATGGGGGTAAACAGATGAGTGGCCCAAAGGAACGCTTCTTATTTTTCTCGAGGCTCTCGGGTTAGGGACGCAGAGCTCTGCCGCGAGAAGAGAACCCCTCCGGGATATGGTGGAAGGACCAGAAGAAGAAGAAGAAGAAGAAGAAGAAGAAGAAGAAGAAGAAGAGAACGGAACACGCGAAGAAGAAGAAGACGACGACGAAGAAGAAGAAGAAGAAGAAGAGGATTCTGGTCTGCAGAGAGAAACTGGTGCAGGAGAAGCGAAGCTTCTGGCTATGGCGGAGGAAGCTTTTCCTGCGCAGAAGAACAGAAAACACTTCCTCTGACGCAGAGAAGACACAGTCCGCGCGCCGGCGCACAAAACATTTTGTTTTTCCTTTTTTTATTTTTCTTTTTTCCCAATTTGGTCCGGAAATCGTTTTTTTTTTTTTAATAATGAGAAATGGGGTTTTTTTATTTTTTGAAAATTTTGCGACGCGGGCGCGGGCCTCTGCGTTTTGCTTTTTTGCTTTTTGCGTGTTGCGTTTTGCGTTTTGCGTTTTGCGTGTTATGTTGACCGGCTGAAGCTCGCGCGGCTTTCCAGGGATGCCACCGGCTACAGCCGGTCAACGGCTTCTTCTTCTTCTTCTTTTTTTGCCCCTTTTTTTGAAGAGAATCACCAAACCAAAAAACAAAACGCCCAACATAACAAAATAAGAATCGTGCAATTTTAACGCCTGCTCCACAAGACAACGATTGCATTCTTTAATCCCTTTTTCTCTTCGCAAGTTCAACGTTGGATTAATTTCTTTTTCGATGTGGAGAATCACTCCTTTAGAGGAAATAAGTACAAGGGAGGAGAGATTGTGGGAAATTCTTAGTGCTTCTTTCTGTTATGTGGGTGATATGGAAGCCCAGATATGCCAAACTCTTTGACAGCAACTCAACGCGTCCTCCTGTTGATGCAGCTGAGGAAATTCGGTCCATCGTTCATTATTCACGCTCCGGAAGGCCAATTATGATAATAGCATTTCTAATCATTCGGCGTGTGATCTGTTTTATAAACAGTCGTACCGTTCTTCGTTTGTTTGAGATCTATTAGAGGCCGGGATTAAGAGATGCAGGGGAAGGATTAAATCAACAGACTTCATTTTCTTCTGCTTAGGGCGCCAAAAAAATGTGATTCTCATTTTTGTTAGACGTTTCTAGGCTATCTCCCTATTTTCTCCCTTTTCTTATTTAACAAATAAAGAGTAGTGTCTTGTTTAATAAATATTATAAATAATGAAGCCCATTTTTCTCTTTTTTCTCCTTTTCTCTTTTCTTATATATATATAATATAAGCCTTTTGTTTTTTTTTTTTAACGTGGCCACCATGAAGCCGTTGGTCGTATCCAAAACAATTAAGAAACACACAAACGAGTTTCTATATAATAATTCTAACCTTCTTTTTTTTTGTGATTCTCGGTGCATGCATGTGCATGGCGCATCTGCATGTGGGTGTGCATGTGCATGTGCATGGGGCACGGCGCATCTGCATGTCTGCAAGCATGTGCATGTAATGTGCATGTGCATGGCACATCTGGATGTCTGCAAGCATATATGCATGTGCATGGCGCATCTGCATGTCTGCAAGTATGTGCATGGGGCATGCAGCATGTGCATGTGCATGTGCATGTGCATGTGCATGGCGCATCTACATGTCTGCAAGCACATGTGCATGGCGCATCTACATGTCTGCAAGCACATGTGCATGTGCTTGTGCATGGGGCATGCAGCATATGCATGTGCATGATGTGCATGTGCATGGGGGAGCATGTGGCACGTGCATGCATGCGTGTGCGCACATGCGCCAATGTATATTGGCGCATGCATGCGCATCTTCTATGTCAGTGCGGATGGATGTGCACGCACGAATGAATGCGTATGTGCATGCACGGCGCATGCCATGCATGGGTATGTCGATGCATGTGTCTCTCTGTGTGGGCTTGTAGCGTTCGTATTTGTGTCGACACTTGTCTACCGTTCATCCACACAAACTGGTTACCTCTTCATCGCATGTCTTTCGATTCCGATCCTGTCTTTGATCCAGCCATGAATGCTCGTGATCAAGCACCAGGAATCGGGATTTTCGCCTTGATAATCATCGTAACGATCTGCTGCATCGATCCGTCCTTGTCCCGATCCGTCGCAGGCAAACTTCACCGCGTTTTGTTCTGTTTGTCTTGGAAAACTTTGTGTCTGATCGTTACGATTTCAACCCCCAACAAAAAAAACAAAAACAAAAAAGAGAGCGTGTTTCTGGAGACGCTTGTTGATGATCCATCAATGGAGGTATGCCTCTTTTTTTTCCAAGTTTGTTTCTCTAATTTAGTCAGAGGCGTTTTTTGCCATCTCTGTCATCGCCAAATCTAGTTAGACCCTGCAAGCTTCAATCGGCAAACTGGAAAGATCTTATCACTCTTGTTGTTGTCCGGAGGGATGATAGCCCCTCTTCTCGAACGAGACCTGCCCACCGAATCACGTGATCGATATTAAAACGCATTCTCTATTTTGTACCCCCAGAACTGTTGCGTGCCTGCCTCGATTCCAACGATTACTGCTTTCCGCGATCTGCGATGGCCAAAATTTTACAACAAACGAAAAACAAAGAGCACCGGTGGTCCGACCTCGCGATTCAAGCCGCGAATGAGATTATTGCTGCCCCTTGAGTTACACGAGAAAGATACCAGCCGAAAGCATTATTTTGTTATGTCTTTTATTTTTCCCAGTTTGTTGGAGTTGTTGTTGAATACAGCAACACGCATCAACCGCATGCATGCAATGGAACAAGAGACGGCGATTCTTCCATCCATACAACCCGCAATGGTGCTTATGCATATAGTTACGTTGAACCCTAAGCTCGGATCAGTCACCAGACCTCGCAAACTGCACATCTAACGAGGCTCTAGTCGTTTGAGTGAGAATGAACAATGCACAAGTTCTCGTCGATCTTACACGTGACGTACGGAGAGTCTGTATTGAACACAAAGCAGGAGGGCCTAACGAATCTAATGATGGGGCAGCTTGGACCAACTATCGTTGCTTCCGATATTATATCTCCATCCAATTCAATCAGGACGCTTTCTTCGAATGAATCTTACCCGGAATGGTATAGATTAATGGTGTTATTACAAATTATCCACAACACTTGGCTCCTTTCAAGTCCATTATGATCAGACGAGTCTTACTCAAACCAGATTCTATAGATTAATGGTCTTGCTACATACCAACTACAACATTTGACTCCTTTTAGCTACGACATTTGGCTCCTTTTAGCTACGACATTTGGCTCCTTTCAGCCGAATATACCTCCATCCGATCCGATGAAAATGCCTTCTTTAGATGAAACTTACCCGGACTAGAATTCCATTGATTAATGGTCTTCTTATAGATCAGCTACAACATCTGGCTCTTCTCAAGTCCAAGGTTCAAATGTTCTTCGTTCAATTAGAGCACCTTCTTCAGACGAATCTTACCCGAAACTCTACAAATGAATGGTCTCATTATAGATCAGTTGCGCTATGAGGTCCAAGGTTAAAATCCCTCGAGATCCAATCATAAAACATTCTTCGAAACTAATCTTACCTAGATTCTACAAACGAATGGTCTCATTACAGATCGACTACGATATTTGGCTCCTCTTAGGTCCAAGGTTCAAATCTTCATCGTTTGATCAGAGAGCCACCCCGTAATTCTACATATTGACCTCATTACAATCAACCACAACAACGTTGGCTCCTCTCAAATATTCTTCGTTCGATCAAAGGCCCACCCACAATTCTACATATTAATGGTCTCTCTACATATCAACTACAACAACATTGGCTCCTTTCAAATCTAAGATTCAGATCCTCTTCATTCGATCAGAGCGCCTTCTTCGGATGAATCTTGCCAAGAATTCTACAGACTCTTCGCCTTCTTCAAATGAATCTCACCCAAAGTTCTACAGACCCTTCATTCATTCGATCAGAGCACCTTGTTCAGATGAATCTTACCCAGAACTCTACAAACTCTTCATTCGATCAGAGCACCTTCTTCAGATGAATCTTACCCAGAACTCTACTGATCAATGGTTTCATTGTAGATCAGCTCAGAAGGTTTGGAATCCACTTTCTTGCGAAAGTTGTGGGCGATTTTCACCACAAACAAAGAGTTCATTCCTCGAGAAATCGCCCAAAACAGCTCATCCCTCGAGAGGCTCCAAGTTCGAATTCATTCCCGCGCACCAGACCTCTCTCTGATGCGCCTGCAGAACCTCCATCTCCATAGCTTCCTGCGAAGACCATCATCATCATCATCCACAACCTCCGCCGATCTGGCTCTCATGGACGAGAGAGCTTTCCAGATCGTGGTAGCTTACAACACCTCCGATCAAGGCATCGGCGTGGATGGAGGCTTGCCATGGAAGCTTCCGGGCGACTTGTCCTTCTTCAAGGCCTTAACTTCCAGGACCACTGCCGCAGCATCAGCAACTTGCAGAAAGACCCCGCCGGACGAAGCTGTGCACAAGAGGAATGCCTTGGTGATGGGAAGGAGGACATGGGACAGTATTCCTGCTAAGTCGAGACCACTTCCCGGCCGTCTCAACGTTGTCCTCACAAGATCTCCATCCCCAGAGACTGCGCTGGGATATAGCTTTGGATCATCTGAAGATGTCGTGGCGTGCACTAGTCTGCGCTCGGCGCTGCAGATGCTTGCCTCTTCACCGTACTCTTCCTCGATCGAAACTGTTTTTGTCATCGGTGGAGGTCAAGTCTACAAGTAAATCTCTCACACACTCTCTCTCTTTGTTTCTCTCTAGCGGTTAACATTGAAAATTCTCATCGGGGAAATCATGGGTTCATGTTCCGCAAAGAGTTCCTATTTCCCCTATGGGATCGAAATCGGCCTCCTTGTTCATGATAGACAAATTTCTATTTGGACATGGGCATCGCTCAAACAATTCAAAACAGGAACAGTCGATTGTGCACAAAGTTGTATCCATAGTCATGTGATTTGGCATTCACCATTTGAAGAGAAACATGTGAATGGGCACAAATTTGTAGGTACACTGTGATTGTGATCGTCGTTGTGATAATTGCAGTTGTCATTTTAACATTCTTATATTGTCATTCTGCCATCACCGTGTCTGTTGTCACATCATGATCGCTAACATTACGTCTGCTGTTGTCACATCGTGACCTTTAACATCATGCATTGGTACTGGCTCACGGCTTCTGTTATTGTTATTGTTGTCATTATTATCATCACCTCGTTTCAGATCCATGAGCTCACAACATGTCATGTTCTAGCTGGGAGGAAGTACACCGCATTTTCTCCTTATATCATCCATTTCAATGAAATTGGTTTGATCTGCCTTGTCAATACAAAGCTGTCATGCAGGGAAGCTCTGGAACTACCTGGTTGTGATGCAATTCATGCAACCGAAGTAGAATGTAATTGTATATGCGACACTTTCTTCCCAAAGTTTGATAAGAATATATTCCGTATCTGGTACTCCTCGTCACCCAAGGTCGAGAATAACATTCGATACATGTTTAGAACCTATGTTCGTGAAAATGGTAGGGGAGGCTCTTCTCAAGATAATCAACAGGATAACTTGATCAATCGGCTTCCTAAGTCTATACGGGAAAGCCACGAAGAGTACCAATATCTGAATTTAATACAAGACATAATATGCAATGGAGCTGAAAAAGGAGACAGAACTTGCACTGGAACACTGTCCAAGTTTGGATGTCAGGTATATATATATTTGCATATGTTTATGCACATAATACATGTCTGTGTAGCATTGTAAAGGTTTTCTCCCTATGTTAAAGCAGCTTGTTATTTATTGATGTTATAACAACTTGTTGTTTTCCCTCTTTATTTTCTAGATGCGATTCGATCTTCGTAGCACCTTTCCCTTGCTTACAACTAAGGTGATCTATGTTATTCTGATATGATGCTGTAAGTTTTGATGCACAGTACTAATCCTTCAGCAAACTGACATAACTGAACTGATGTCCAGCGAGTCTTCTGGAGAGGGGTGGTTGAAGAACTGTTATGGTTCATCAGTGGATCAACTAATGCTAAGGTGCTAATGACGTGCACATAGCTTCCCTATTTACTCCCTCATACAATCTTGTGTTCTGTTATGTTCATAAAGTCTTATACTTCTCTACTTGTTTTCAGGTGTTACAGAACAAGGGTATCCATATCTGGGATGGAAATGCCTCAAGAGAATATCTTGACAGGTGAATAGAAAGAAAGTCTGAGTCATAACTGGCGTGGCTCTCTTCCTGCATAAAAAAATGGATTTCAGTCTTATAGCTCATTTCAAGAATCTAATTCATGCTCACGGCAACAGTTTCAAAGTTTGTCTTCTTCTTGCAGTATTGGTCTCGTTGATCGGGAAGAGTATGATTTAGGGCCTGTATATGGCTTTCAGTGGAGGCATTTTGGTGCAAAGTAAGGGCTAACAGAATTTTCCTTTCTTGATGAAAGATATGTTGAATGAAAATAAAAAATTCTAGATGAATTGTAACCTATTAGGTACACAGATATGCATGCAGACTATTCTGGTCAAGGATTTGACCAATTGGCGGATGTGATAGACAAGTTAAGGTACAAACGTGAAGATCGGAGGATTATTCTCTCAGCATGGAATCCAGCTGACTTACAGGCCATGGCACTCCCACCTTGCCATATGTTTGCCCAGGTACAGATAAAAGACCTAGCCTTTCCTTTACAAAGCTATGTTTTGGGCTCATTGTCATTAAAGTGTGTTCGAGCATTTGAATACATTTCGATACGATGTTTGTTTGCTGGCTAGTTTTATGTTGCAAACGAGGAGCTCTCGTGTCAAATGTATCAGCGCTCATGTGATATGGGACTTGGAGTGCCCTTCAACATTGCATCGTATGCCCTGCTTACATGCATATTAGCTCATGTTTGTGGTGAGATAGCCATTCACTAAAGTCTCATATAGCATTCTACCAAGTGGTCGTAACTAGGCTTTTTCATATATTGGTCATAACAGGCTTGAAGAGGGGAGAATTCATCCATGTGCTCGGCGATGCTCATGTTTACAAGAATCATGTCGATCCTTTACAAGAGCAGTTAAAGAACACGCCAAAACCCTTCCCAGTTGAGTACTTGCTTCCTTCTTTGTCTACCTCTGGAAGATCTGAAATGTTAGGTGAAGATTACAAACACGGTCTTTTATTTATTTTCAACCCTCTGTTCAGGTGCTGAAGATCATTACTGACAAGAAGAATATAGACACACTCAGTGCGGATGATTTTGAGCTTGTGGGTTATGAACCTCACAAGAAGATTGCCATGAAGATGGCTGTCTAACAACTAAGTGGTTGTGGTTATGTATAAACCATCTATTCGATTATCATTTCTCCCGATACTTACAATGCGCCTTCGCTTTGTCTCGTCGACCGCAAACAAAGCGGCGATGGGCTGGCTTTCCGCGTTTCCGTAAAGAAAATCGAAAGAACTCTGATTGATTCTTATTCGTAGTTGGGATGTCAATGCTTTATCTCAGTTGTAAGCATTATTTACTCTTCAATGATCCTGGGCTTGATGATATCATCCATGAAAAATCAAGTGAAACAGCCACTGGTTTGTTGCTATCTGAGCCGTCAGTTTTGCAGCTGAAAAGCATTGGGGAGTATGAAACAGTGCATCATAGATTTTATTTAACATGTATCATCCTATGGATCCTTTTGACTACCTTGGATCGATATCATCATGTGTGTATTGTATGTACACAAATAGTCATCATTTCATGTTTTAGAGCTCAATTAAGACTGAGATCAAATTAGCTTTTGTTCAATAGATCAAGGATTGCATTACAAAGCTCAAAACCGTGTGAAATCAATGTCTGATAATCCGGTCTGTTAATCAAAACATAATGTCACTCTATTTAAAAAGTAATTAGAGTTGAAAAAGCAAATTTAGAGAGCTATTTAGGTTGTTATTTAGACATGTTTTCTGAGCAGCTAATTACCCCCTAATGGTTTCCATTCCAGCTAATTATCCCCTCATAGCTCATCAGACTCGCTTTCATTCTCTCTATCTTTTCTTGAGCATAAAAGATATAAACAAAGCGATAAATGATTCAGATTATTGGCCTAATTAATAGCAACACATTGAGATTATTGATGTAGTGAATAACGATGTAAAAGCATCTATATCGGTATGTTGATGGTGTTTCTTGACGATCTCAATTTGATTAGGAATTGTTTGGCAAGTGATTAATGATCACGATCAATGGACGAGTGAGTGATTGACAATCACAATCAACTGATTGGCAGGTGATCAATGATGACGATCGAACGACAATAGGTGAATAATGATCATGATCAATCGATGAGTGATGAATGATCTTCATTGATTGGCAAGTGCTTCTGGATCATGATCTATTGATTGGTGAGCCATTGATGAACACAATCAATGGATGAGCGACTAACGGTCACAATCGATATATCGGTGAGTAATGAACGATCACAATCAATCAATCAGTGGGCAATTAGTGTCGATGAGCAATTACGGATCATGATTGATCAACCGGCGAATGATTAAATGATTGACGATCAGTTGATTGACTATCACAATCAACTGATCAGTGGGTGATCAATGATGACGATCGATCAGCAATAGGTGATTAACGATCATGATATCGATGAGTGATGAATGATCTCGATTGATTGGCAAGTGGTTCTGGATCATGATCTATCGAGTGGTGAGGCACTGATGAACACAATCAATCGATGGGCGACTAACCGTCACACGGTCGATCGATCGACGAGCAATGATCGATCACGACCGATCAAACGGTGGGCAATCGGTGTCGATGAGCAATTATGGATCATGAGTGATCAACTGGCGAGCGATTAAATGATCACGATCAACTGGCGAGAGAGATCGGCGATCGAGTGACCATGGATTGTGATTGATTAGTTTTCGAGCGATTAACGGTCACGACCAATTTACGACCGAAGAACGATGTCAATCGATCGGCGAGCGATTAGGGATCACGACGATCGATCGGCCAGCGATCGATCAACAGTCTCGACCGATCGATCGGCCAACGATCGATCGACGGTCTCGACCGATCGATCAACTGAGTGTCAAGTGGTAATCGGGAAAGATTCGTTTCACACCGGGAAGTTGTTGAAACCGATGATAAAAAAGGGCGTCGGAAAAGCAAAATTAAAGAATAGTAGAAAGTTATAAAGTGGCCCTCAAAAAAACAAAAAACGGAATAGGATTAAAATTAGGGAAAATTACGGAACTTTACTTGTCTACTGAAACTGCAAATTGCGAATTAACGCCTAGTTTCTAAAACAATCAACGCCCCATTAATCGACCGATACCAAATCAATTAATTGTGAGCTCCATCAATCACTAAAAACATCGAGCTAATCGATCGGCGAACGCTCGAGCAGTCGATTAAACGCTAACGCAACACGTTAATAAGCTAATCAGATTCAGAAATCACCGAGCTTTGCTCATCGAGTACAAGTGAAGCAAAGCAATTCATAAGGATCAACGAGTGGGAAGTAAATTAAGAACAAAACCGAATTAACGATGCACTGAACGGAGCTTCAGTTGGGGCGTTTAAGAGAAAGAAAATGACTTAATAAGTGAAATAGACAAAATAAGTAAAAACACAAAAATAGATCAAATCCTGTAAAAAAGGAAAAAAGAAAACAATTTTGATTTCTAATATATGTATATAAATAAATAAATAAATACATAAAATAATGTTTTTTGAAAAAGGGAAATAAAATGCAAAAAAAAGGGAAAGAAGAAGAAGAAGGAAGAAGAAGGAAGAAGAAGAAGAAGAAGAAGAAGAGAACTCTGATCTTCGTCTTCTTCTTCGTCTCCATCGCCGTCTCCGTCTCTGCAGACTGCAGCGATGGCGGACGCTCCTCCCAAATCCTCTCTGCTGCTCCTCACGCAGCTCCCGTATCCGCATGGAGCCCTCCTCGTGGGTGGAAACCACACCTCCTCCAGGTTCTGCACTCGCTAGAGCCTTCCTTCTCCTTTTCTGCCTTTTGGATTGCCTTTCGTTTTCCTTCCTCCATCTTCGCACCGGAGGACGGGAGAGAGAGGGAGAGGGAGAGAAGAGAGAGAGAGAGAAGCCGCGCGCCTCCTGAAGGAATATCGGAGCATCTCTCCCTCGGAGAAGAGAGGAAGCGGAGCGCCATCAGACGGGAGGCATGATGCACCTGAGCATCTCCGTGAAGGAGTATATCAGAGAGGAAGTGCAGGGAAACGATGTAAGGTCGAAGAAGAAATAGAGCAGCGTTAGAGAAAACGAAGGAAGACTGCTATCTATTCTTCTTCTTCTTCTGCTGCTTCCTCCAATCTCCGCAGGAGCTGTCTCCTTCCTCCAGATCGCTCCCCCCCCCCCTCTTTCTTTTCCCTTCAAGGCCATGGAGTCGATGGCCTTACCACTGGATCACGGAGACCTTGAATCTGAACCTCCCGAAGCCCTAATTCACTCGCTTGAATCTGCACATAAAGTTCGTCCTAACGAACCTCAGCGATGGATTCTTCTCTCCCTGATCAAGGTACTCCTCTGCTTTCTCTTCTCCATGGTTGTTGCTTCTCTACTTTACCGCGGTGCACTCTGCTACAATCATCAGCATCAGCATCAACGTGTGGAGGAGTATCTGCGAAGTGTGGTCAAGAGTGATTCTTTAAGAGGGAGAAAATACAATCCGATTAATCATGCTACATATGGACGGTTCTTTGATCTGCAATTAGGTAAACAAGATGGTGTGAATGAACCACCTTTAGAGATGGTTAATGTAATGGATCGATATCGCAACCAAGATCCATTTGTTGGTCAATTGCACGATCGCAGTGTGATTTTCTTAACTGTGGCTCCAGGTGAGTCTAAGGGGATAGGCACAGAGAAGCTTGGCACTAAGGCTTTCGAGGTCAAAGGAATGCAGCTTGTCAATACTGATGGAGAAATTCCTAGTGCCAATGGCAAGGTGTTTCAAGACTTGATGATGGATACGGATTTGCTCCATATCCAGAATGAAGCAGGGGAAGACGTGATCGCAATGAAGAGCAGCATAGGTGATCTACTCCCTGGATACCTTTCTATACATAGAGAAATAAGCAATACCATGTTCACTCCAACGCATGCGAATGGACATGATGCTATGGGTGGACCACATTTAGAGATGGTTGATTTGATGGAAGACCTATATCATAACCAGGATACAGTTGCTGTTTGTTGTGGTGATGGGAGTGTGATTTTCCCCAATGTGGCTTTGAATGAGCCAGAAAAGCGTGGTGTTAAGGTTGAGCTCGGAGGAATGCAGCTGTTTGGGAGTGATGGGGAAAAGCTTAGTGCATATGAGAAGATATTTCAAGACTTGATGGATGAAGGTCTGCTCCGTGTCCATGACAAAGCTCTTTGCCTCAGTTCAAGAAAAGGGGAAGAGCTTATGGCAATGAGGAGTAAAGACTTGCAGGATGTGGTTGGCATCAGAGGTCTAACCTCTGGGTACAATTTGGTATCCCGGGGAGGAAGCGATTCCATATTCACCCAAATGTTTGAGAATGAAAAGTTTGATTTTGTGTTCACCACATTGTTCGACGAGGTCCCGAGTTCGGATCTTTTTGTTGCAGAGATCGAACGTGTACTAAAACATGGAGGGATTGCCGCCATGCACGTTTCGCTGGATGTGTGGCATAACAAGTTTTTATCGAGCAAAGGAGGTGGCGTAAAGCCTGTCACTTTACTGTTCCATCACTCAAACATGGTCTATGTTGCTAGAGCTGAGGCTTCAGGATTGGATACCATAATAGTGTTCAAGAAGAACTCATTGCATCTCCATGGAGGTGAGGAAGATAAGCCGCTGGCCTCTGAAAGAGCGATCATATGGCCGTGTATGAGTGCAATAAATACTGGTAGTTATCTCGAGCTTGGAAAATTCAAGGGTAAAACTCTAAACCCCTCAAGTTAGCAGAAAAAATGCTCCTTCTTTTAAGGCTTATGATTGTCTTAAAACAGTTTCACATTATATACAGTAGATTAAAAAAAGTTCTTTTGAAGAAACTCTGATTGAGCTTCAAGGGTAAAAAGTCCGACTCCCAAATTTGAGAGAAAAGGAAAAGCTGTATGGTAAATTACAAGCGTTTGTTTTGGAAGAAACTTTGAATGCAAATCGAGAAACCATCATGATCAATGGTATGTAGATATGGTAGATTACAAATATTTTTTCTTGCAGAAGCTTCCATATGAACAGCGGCATGATCAATGTATGCATGAACAGAAGGTTACTGACATTTATGCTAGTAAGAAGCTTTTGATATGAATCCAGTCCATGAGCAAGGCATGCATGTATGGTAGTTACTAATATTGTTTCTGGAAGGGTTTTTCAGAAGCCCATGATCAATGGATGTATGTATGGTAGATTTCAGAAATTTTCTCTGATGAAGACAAATCAAGCTCATGATCATTGTATGTCTGTGTATTCAGGTGTTTCGGGACATGCTCATGCGGATCAATATCTCGATTTGAAGGATGCACTTGATCATGTCGGGAGAGATCTATTCCAAGTAGCAATGAGCTCATCCGGTTGGATTCGATCTCAGCTCAGCTCGATGATCGGGAGAGCACTATCCGGAGGGCAGTCGGATTATCATGACCGGATTCCTCCTGCAAACTCACATTTCATGGCTTTGTCAGAGAAGCATAGAGCGCGTGACGACTTCCATGCTCTTGGGATAGATCCTCGATGTGCATCGGAGCTCAAACTCATTGTGAAGCTTGTGGAGACTGGGAGTATCCATCTGATTGAGAAGCTCTTTATTATGTGCGATCATCCTAATGGCGATGCATTCAAAGGGAATCAAGAAGGAATCGATGGCCTATCTCAAGACCTTTGGTACCTTTGATTGATGTGGATGTTAAAATAAGCGAAACAACGTATGCAATCACAACTGTCTCTCTCTCTCTCTATATATATATATATATGTATATATCTATATGTGTGCGTGTGTATGTTGATCCTTTGATCTATTTTTAGTATTAGTGGCATCTTGGATACCGCTATATATACTAAGACATGATGAATTTGTTATTCGATTTCAATGCTTAAGACTATGTTTTCGGTTTGATGGATGTTGAAGCATTGCATTTTGCCGTGTTCTATTAGCCGAACATAGCAAAACTGCATCAAGCTTTGTATGATAGCTCTAGTGGTTTGACCCTCCTCTCTGGATCCGATTTTCTTCATATCGCTTTAAGTTTCCTCCTCGAGCTTTGTTGACGTCAGATATGGCCTTGAGAGCAGGTGTACCATATGATATGCCCTAGGTCAACCAATGCCTCAAGCTTAAACGGACTTGTGTAGAGGTAGCTTACTGTAGTAGCATTAACCTACACATAAGATCTTGTTGTACAAATGTAGCGGTGCAGCTTAGTCCATGATGCAGCTTAATCCATGTACCATTAGGAAAGTGGTTAATCTGAAGCCACTTCGCTTCCTCTGGCCGATCCGTCTGTCTTGCTTATGGCACACAGCTTGGTAAGATGTAGAGCAAGTTGAGCTCGTTGCAGATCATTCAATGCATCTTGTTGCATCTACATATGATTCGACTACGAGGATAGAACCGAAACAAGATGAGATTGTAGAAGCCATAACACAACTCGCTTCCTTCCCTCCCCTTTTCTTTCTTCCCTGTCTTATCGACATTGTTCCGTGGACGAAAGAACCATCGATGCAATGAAGTAGTGGCCCTGCAAACGTCAGATCGAATCGAAGGGGCAAACATAAAGGATTCCTTCCCCTCCTCGGCTCCTCATCCGATCTCTTCCCCTGATCGGTTCATCGCTTCGGGGTCTTTGCATTAGCCATTTCACGACGATCTCCACTTCATCGTCCGATTCCTTCGATGATTCTTCCTCCGACCGATTCGTCGCCCCTTCATCGCTTCGGGCCGTTGCATCAATTGAAAAAAATGTCACGATCCGAATCGAGCGTGACTAAGCCGATCGCAGCAAAGAGGGACGCGAACGAGCAATGAATGGAACATGGAATGTGATCCGATCGAAAAACTAGAACGGATTCGTAACGGAACGGAACAGAATAGATCAGAACGGATCAGATCAGATCAGAACAGATCAGATCAGATTAGATTAGAACAGAACAGATCAGATTAGAACATAACAAAGGGATCAACATAACAAAGGGATCATAGCTCTGCGATTTGTAAAATCTTTGCACTCGGAAGTTTGTGTGGCGTACAATCGATCGACGGGACTCTCGTTTTCCTGTGGCTATGGCGGAAGCAGAAGCAGCAGCAGCAGCAGAAGAAGAAGAAGACGAAGCAGCAGCAGAAGAAGAAGCAGCAAGCAGTTCGCAGCGCCTGTTGCGGTCCAGAACGCTCGACCTGGCGCTTCCATGTCGATCTCTTCTTCTCCTTCTCCTTCTCCTCCCTCTCCTCTCGCTTTACGAGGACTCTCTTCCTTCCCTTCACTCCCCGCTCCGTCGCCCGCTGCCCCTGGATCGGTTCGTGCTCCTTCCTTGCTGGCCTGCCGTACAGACAGATTCGCGAGCTTGAGAGCCTTCTCCTCCCCTCAGGATAGGCAAGAAACGCCGTCCCCCGCTGCCTCGCCGTCCATTCTTCCCGTCGTCGACCTGGAATTCCTCGGTGTATGTTCCCTTTCGCCTCCCTCATCTTCTCCTCCTCTGCAAATTTTATGTGATCTTCTTTGGGAGAGAGAACTAGAAAAGAGTGATTTTTCCTTTCAGACAATGTTGCTTTATGAGGATAAATCATGAGAACTTGCATCTTCTTTTGAGCAATCAAATCTGATGAGTTGTCTAATCTAAGATCCAATCTGCAAATTGTATGGTGTTTAGGAAGGTACATCATCTTCTCTGAGATCTGGAAGTTCTATGTTTTTCAAGAGTTCGATCGGTCTTTCTCTGAGATAGTTAGATCGTGTTAGCTGCATTTCTCTTTCCATGAAAGCTTACAACTTGTAAACCGGTTAATCAGACATTTCTTTAGATATTCTAAGACTATGAACGTATATTGTTTTATTTCGTGTGTAAGTACTATTCTTATTCTACAACAGAGATAATTTGAGTGAGTCCGTTGATTGAGTCTACTGCACCTTGTCCTGGCAAACGCATATATTGGCAGTTAATCGTTCAAATGAAATTGCTTCATTATTCAACATAGTTTTAGCACTTCAGAAAGTTCCACAAACATATCTATAATTCAGAATGAGGTTGTAAATCAGAACAGACTGCAACAATGGAAAGTTATTAATCCACAGGGTTTATGTATCCCTGATATCCATGCAATCTTGATTTCTTAACTGGATGCACTTTGCTTCTTGTCCTGCCAGCCAGAAAAGGGATCAGATGGTGTTGCCAATGTAAACAAGGTTTCAGTTGGTAGCGGGGAGAAGCTACTTCGAACTGTGATGAATGAGGAGAAGCTAGAACTGTACAATCTCTATGTAAGCAAAACAGCAACCAGAGTGATCAAAGGTTTTCCCAGCATTCTTTTAGTATTTTCGTATTGCTACATAAACACCTAAGGTGATTAATTGTTTTATTCACAGGGAAAAGTAATGAACTGTGGTGGCGGTGGTAGTTGTGGAACATGCATTGTTGAGGTCAAATTTTGTAATGTTATTTTTCTATGCTTTTCCAAAGATTGAGCACATATTCAGAAGAATATTGAATGCATGTAGGACTTTCCAACCTTGATCCATAGCTCCTTTTTCTCATCCTGCTAGTGCTGAATATTGTGCTTTGCAAACATTTCTCTCTTACAGATTGTAGAAGGAAGTGAACTCCTGAATGAGAGAACTGATGCTGAATATAGGCACTTGAAAAAGGTAAATAGATCTTCTACTTGTTTTGAGGCTTTAGCCCAGTACAAACATTAAAGACAGATTATTCGTTTATGGAGAGCAGAATCTAAGCAGCACTTATTGGCTGTTTTTATGTTTAAATAGTTCAAAATTGATCACTATATCGGTTTTAAAATTGATAAGCTTGTTAACAACTAGTTATGAATGCTTCATCTCAGTCCTACTCGGCTGATTGACTGCTATAGTAGCCATTCGTGACATGAAGCACTATTTTTGCTTGAGTGAAATGTTGTAGTGTTGTATGTATGATATACAATGGTGAATAAGCTTGAAGTCAAAGCATAACAAACTAGGCAGAGATTTAATCATTGGCTCACATTAAGTGATAGCGTGATTCTCAGGACCCTAAGACACATTTCTTTCATCAGGTGTCATTCTTTTTCCTTATTTAACTGATATCTCCTATGATTCAGAAACCAGAGAACTGGAGACTGGCTTGCCAGACCATTGTGGGGAACAAATCAAACTCTGGCAAGGTACCATTTTTAGATCAGAAGCTTCTTGGTAAACAGAGTGTACTATCGATTAATCTACAATTTTAACATGAAGTATTGATTTCAGGTTGTAGTGCAAAGGTTACCTCAGAAGAAGAAGTAGAACATATGCTGCTTGAAGATGTGAGTGAAAATTTAAAATTGTATGTACAAATGAAGTTCAGAGGATTGGAATTTGTTGTATTTGGAGCTACATTATTTGTTTTCAACGCCATCATGACTCAACTCGTTAGTTTCCAATCAACTTGGCTCGGTATTTCTAATCCCCCCTTTGTTAGCAGATAATAGCATATTTGTATGTATAGAAGGCCAAGGGACAGCTGTCAAACATTTTTTGAGTCTGTATTGTTTCACTGCATGCGGAATGCATCGAACACTTGAATTCTGCAGCTTACAGAAGTAAGGAAGTGATGTTCAAATGTTGCTCTAGATTTTCAGATTTTCTAGTTGTTGCAGGGAAAGACATACTGCATTCGTATAGGTCCTATTGCAGGCAGGAAAAAGTGGTTTCTACCAAGGGGAACCCAAGTTTGGTCGAGGAAAATTGTGGGTATGTAATTGAGTAGAATGATCACATTTCAGTAGTTTGGAATGGCCCAACATGATGTACTAGAGGTGTGGTTTTTAGTTTAATGTTGACAAGTCATTATACTAGAATGTTCTTCCAATGGGCAGATGTATTATAGCTATATTAATGGGGTCATGTTTGGTGTTTGCAATAATCAAGGCTGTGCTATATTGTGATACACACAATGGGCCTAAACTCCCTTAGTCATGCACCAGGCAACTTGTGCATCAAGCGCTCTCCATATAAATTTCAAAGTAAAGTTATTTATAAACGGAGTTTGCGAATCATTTATTAGCTACTGTATCTGTAAGTAGCTAATGAAGTTGCTAATCACCTTGAGTTAGTGTCATGTACATATAGATATCCTGAGGTTTTGCGTCATAGCCTAGCAAGATTAGTATCAAGAGACATATCTTCTTCTTCTTCTTCTTTTCTTCCTGTGGTCCATTTTATGTAATGAACCAAGTAGCTCCGAAGATCACATGATGCTACATGGGGTAATGTTTGGAAGCGAAGGGCGTGACAGTTGGTTAGTTGTAGGTTAAGAGAATGGCTCTTTCCTTTTGTTGTTACACATACCTTGCAAGCATTGCATGAGTTGGTAGGTAGGCAAAAACATAATAAAAAGGATGGATGGCAAAGCCAATCCGTAGGATAACTAAACCCTAAAATTCTAAGCCCTAAACCCTAAAGTCCTAAAATCCTAAACCCTTAACCTAAAATTCTAAATCCTCAACCTAAACCCTAAACCCTATACCCTAAACCCTCAAATCCTAATCACTAAACCCTAAACCCTTCACCTAAAATCCTAAATCTTAAACCCTAAACCCTAAACCCTAAACTTATGCAGTCGAGTACACCAGAGACCTGCCCATAGATTTGTGCATGCACACATGCATGTTCATACATACGGCCTACGAATTCTTCGCGCACATACACATACGCATCGATATATTTGAGCTTGACATCTCTGGCGAGCATGCAAGATAGCTAGGCCCCATCCATGCATGCATATATACATACATACATACACACATGATCCAAAATTAACGTCTTTATACGCTTGACTTAGGACTAAGTCAATGCTTCTTCTTCTGTCTATGTAGTGCCGAAAGTCAACACGCAGGAAGTTGTTGATCGATGCAATAGAGACGATCAAGCCAAGATTCATAAGATACAGAGAGTGATGTGGACATCGACACACATATGCATGCATACATACATACACACATAAATGTATACATACAAACAAGCAGAATACTACTCTCTTTTGATATGCGGTAGCAGCAACGCGTGCAGTGCACGGAATGAACAATCTTTCTGGGGTGCAAAACACGCCTTACACGTGCTATGTTCAAGGTATTAGGTTTGTATTTATACAAATGAGAAGAGGTATTTTTTTGCATGTGGGGATTCCCAGTGTTGTTACATATGTAGCGTATTGTATGCGTATAATATGTATGATACATATTTTTAAAGTATTTAATAAGAATTTTATAAATATGTAGAATATGTAGTTTACCATATAATTGTTAAATATGGGTTAAATATGTAGAATACAGGTAAATACGTAGAATATGGTTAAATACGGGTTAAATGTGTAGAATATGGGTTAAATACGTTAAAGTAGCTTAAATAATTTTACAATGTTACAGTTAATTGAGCCTAGATATCAACTAAACTTTGTTATATTCAATTTCTTGGTATTAGTAAGTTTATTAAATCTTAAATTATATAAAATAAAATTTAAATTTTAAGTTAAAAAATGACTAATATTCACTCTCAAGCTAAAATAAGCCTTTATAAAAAATTGTTTTTGATATTTATAAATTTTACTAAAAAATGGTGATAGTTCCAAAACATTAAATATGTGTAGAATACATTAAATTTTGATATTCTAAAACATATTTTATTTATTAAATGGACATTTTTTAATAACATAGGTGGAGAGATATATGTTTTTATTGCCCAAAGTCCTAAGATAATCGGTTTTTCATTTATTATATCTTTTCAACAATTCAAATTAGCCTTAATAATCATAAGATATCCAGTTTCTCACTTATTATACCTTTTAACCATTCAAATTAGTCTTATCAATTAGTTCCTACCTGAGGTTATGTCCATAATAGGATCCACCAATCGTAATTTGCCTTTTAATAGAGGTTTTGTCATTATGGCTACTCGATTCTATTTCCCTGATGGAGGAGTTCTATTTATTGCAGAAAACTTTTCAGCTTGCATTTGGTGCCTTTCCAAATAAGCCATAAGGTGATTGAGCTGATTGATTCCTAACAATGATCTATTTTTGTCTTATGAGAGTGAGGACACTGCATTCTGTGTTTGCATATGGATGTCAGCACACCCTTCTTTCTCAATGTCATATCCGCTAATTGTGTTATCTACCACAGACTAATGCGCATGGCCCCCTGTGTAGTCGCCGTCGCAACTTGCGAAAGTCAAAATACATACAGTACAGGCTTTCAAACATAGACGGATGAGAGGTTTAGTTTTGCTATATCCATGCCCTCTCACTTTCGTTTACGTTTTATGGTGGAGGAGGACCCAATCTCCAACCTTTCTTGCAATATGCGAGAATCCCCCCCCATGCAAGCTTGGTTTTCGTACCCATCTAAAATTGGAATCTCAGATTCCATATCAAGTGTTGCTGATATAACTCTTCAGGGGAAGTAATCGGCTCTAAGCCATACTCGACACCATGCCTTAAGAACCTAGTGTTTTCCAAAGGTTATATGTTAGTATATGTGCTTATGGAGTACACACTCGTATTACAATTGGGATGGGAAAGTATAAACGTTCAGGAAGAAAATGTCAAACATTGGCTCTATGCGATTTCGAGTGAGCTCCGATTGTCAAGAGTGCTACGTACTATGCTTATAGGTTATAGGGCCTTTGACCGAGTCTCAGATACAGTCGTTCTCAATTAATCGACCCACAGACCTCAGCTCGGCAACGAGTTAACGAACACGACTCCAGCTCGAACTCGATTCCTGTAGAGCACCCGCTCCTGTAGAACATTCTAGAAGCATCGAGAAACTTCCAAGAGAGCGGTCCCAATCGCACACAATACAGAAGAGGATTAAACGAGGAAACAATGTGGGAATTATTAGTAATTGGCTAAGAGTGGATGAATTAACAGCTAGACGATGCATTGATGACAGTTTAGCGATAAGATTAGTTCGTAATTCGCCCTTAACTATAAAATACGCCTCCTCTGATTAGTAGCTCCAAACTTGGGTTAGTGCCGCTAAAGTTTATTTGTGTTTTTATTTTTATTTTTTGTCAATAGAAATTTTGACGTGGATGACCTAAAGGCCAGAAAACAACAAACCACAAAATTTTTCGATTAGAGGGGCATAAATAATAATAATAATAATAATAATAATAATCCTAATTAATTATACTTGTAATAATACTGATAATAATAGTAGTCGTATTAATAATAATACTAACAATTAATAAATAAAAATAGAAAAATAATAATGTGGGCCAGGGGCATCGGAGAGAATTAAGGAAAACGCCGGGAATAATAGTAGAATAAAGACAAAAATCTGTGGAAGAAAGAATAAATGCTCTTTTAGTAGAGAGAGGAAAATGCGGATCAGGGGCAAGGAAGCGTAGAGAGAGAAACTGGGGAGTTTTTTAGAGAGAGGAAAATGCGGATCAGGAAGTGTAGAGAGAGAAACTGGGGAGTGTTTTAGAGAGAGGAAAATGCGGATCAGGAAGCGCAGAGAGAGAAAATGGGGGAAAAGGAGAAAATAGGGTTTTCTTTAGAGAGAGGAAAATGCGGACGAGGAAGCGTATAGAGAGAAATTGCAGAAAAGGAGAAAATGAGGGGTTTTTTAGAGAGAGGAAAATGTGGATCAGGAAGCCTAGAGAGAGAAAATGGGGGCCCCATAAAAAAACGAAAAAATGGGGGTTTTTTAGAGAGAGGAAAATGCGGACGAGGAAGCGTATAGAGAGAAATTGCAGAAAAGGAGAAAATGGGGGGTTTTTTAGAGAGAGGAAAATGTGGATCAGGAAGCCTAGAGAGAGAAAATGGGGGCCCCAAAAAAACGAAAAAATGGGGGTTTTTTAGAGAGAGGAAAATGCGGATCAGGAAGCGTAGAGAGAGAAAGGGGGGCCCCATAAAAAAACGAAAAAAGCCCCAGAAAAGGAGAGAAAGGGGGTTTTCTTAGAGAGAGGAAAATGCGGATCAAGAAGCGTAGAGAGAGAAAATGCGGGAAAATGGGTTTTTTAGAGAGAGGACAATGCGGATCGGGAAGCGTAGAGAGAGAAAATGGGTTTTTTTAGAGAGAGGAAAATGCGGAGCGGGAAGCGTAGAGAGAGAAAATGGGGGAAAATGAGTTTTTTTAGAGAGAGGAAAATGCGGAGCAGGAAGCGTAGAGAGAGAAAATGGGGGTTTTTCAGAGAGAGGAAAATGCGGAGCAGGAAGCGTAGGGAGAGAAAATGGGGGAAAAGGAGAGAATGGGGGGTTTTTAGAGAGAGGAAAATGCGGGTCAGGAAGCGTAGAGAGAGAAAAGGGGGAGAAGGAATAAACCGATTTGTTTTAGAGAGAGGAAAATGCGGATCAGGGGCATGGGCAGAATTAAAAGGAAACCTAGAGAGAGAAGATGGGCCCCCTTCTTCTTCTTTCTTCTTTCTTCTTCGTCTTCTTCTTTCTTCTTCTTCGTCTTCGTCTTCGTCTTCTTCGTCGTCTGCGTCTGTCTCTCTCTGCGTGTGGCTATGGCGATGGCGTCCTCCTGCGAGCCCCAACAAGCAGCAGAAGGAGGAGAAGCAGAAGAAGCTTCCCCTGCGCTGTAAGTCCCTGCTTCCCCCTCCTCCTCCTCCCCTCCCCATTTCTCCTTTCCCTGATGCGAATCCCGGCCCCACCGCAAGATGCTGCGCCGATCCTCTGATCCGCCCTCCTCGCCATCGCCATCGCCAACGCCATCGCTGTCCTCGTCTCCTCCGCCTCCACAGGCGGCGCAGCCTCCATCGTCGTCGTCGTCGTCGTCTTCCCCAAGTGCCGCCATAGCCGCAGCCTCGCCGCCTGCAGAGGCAGATCAGGCGTCCTCGCTGTCCGATGCGAGCTCCTCCTCCGTCTCCGAGGAGAATCCCTCCGCCGGCGCCGGCGCCGCCATAGCCGGCGCCTCTCTGCTGAGCGGGAGCAGGCAGCGCGTGAAGCTGATGTGCAGCTATGGCGGGCGGATCCTCCCGCGGCCGCACGACAACCAGCTGCGCTACGTGGGCGGGGAGAGCCGCATCGCGGTGGTGAGCAGAGCGATCTCGCTCGCGGATCTCAGCGCCAAGCTCTCGCGGATGTTCGGGGCCGCCATAGCCATCAAGTACCAGCTGCCCTGCGAGGATCTGGACGCGCTCATCTCCGTCACGTCCGACGAGGATCTGGAGAACATGATGGAGGAGTACGACAAGCTCAGCCATGGCGCTGCTGCGCCTAGGGTTTCTGCGCCCTCCTCCTCCTCTTCTTCTGCTCCCGCTTCATCTGCTTCTGCTTCTGCTTCTGCTGCTGCTGCTTCTGCCGCTGCTGCTTCTGCGCTTCTTCCTGCGAACGCCTCCCCTTCTCGCCTGCGTCTCTTCCTGTTTCCCGTGCTCGAGCGGAGCCTCACCGCTGCTTCCGCCGCTTCTTCCTCCTCCTCCTCGAGCCTCCTCCTCTCCGACATTCTGGAGAGCTCGCACTCCAGGGATCGATGGTTCGTCGACGCCCTCAACGGCGTGCCCCATCTCCCTCGCGTTCGATCCGACGCCTCCTCCATCGCCTCAGAAACGCCCGATCTCTTCCACTCGAATGCCCTCGATTCGCTCGAAGAATGGGCCTCTGCGATCAGCTATGGAAACTCCTCCGCCAGCGCAGGAGGAGCAGCAGCGGCAGCGGCGGCTATGGAACCTCCTCCTCCTGCTGCTGCAGCTTCCGCCATAGCCGCCGCCGCCGCCGCTCCTGTTCAGTTCCATGCCCTCGATCCATCCTCTTCTTCTCCGTCCTCGCAGCTGTTCGCTTCCCTGGTCCATCGCACTCCATCTTCTTCAGGTATGGCACAGGAGATCCATGGCTCGAATCTTGCAGCTTCTTCTTCTGGCCCTCCTCCTTCCGCGATGGAAGCTGCGATCTTGAAGGAACCTCTTCCGCTCGCTCCTCCTCCAGTTCCGAGCCGGGTAACGCAGCAGCAGGTGGGGGGATCTGGCAGACCTGCAGCTCTCATGGAGGCTCTTTTCGACAGCTCCGCGAAGCCTGGCGGATCGAACAGCTGGAGCATCGATGGAGATCAAAGGAAGTTGCAATATGCAGGTGTGGATATGGATCAAAGGAAGTTGCAACATGCAGGTGTGGATATGGATCAAAGGAAGTTGCAATTTGCAGGTGTGGATATGGATCAAAGGAAGTTGCAATATGCAGGTGTGGATATGGATCAAAGGAAGGCACAGTATGCAGGCTTGGATGCGGATCAAAGGAAGGCGCAGCAGCAGTATGTGGGCTTGGATGCGGATCAAAGGAAGGCGCAGCAGCAGTATGCGGGCGTGGATGTGGATCAAAGCAAGGTGCAGTATGCAGGCATGGATGTGGATCAAAGGAAGGCACAGCAGTATGCGGGCATGGATATGGAGGCGATGTCAGGGAAGATGGGGATTTCGAGGAATCTTAGCGGTGCTGCCATGGCTACTGCCGCAATCACGGGTGGCATTTTGCAGGAGCACAGCTATGGTGGCGATGGCGATGGCGAAGATTCTTTGGCTTCGAAGATGAAGGTATCAGAGCAGATTCCTTTGCAGAAAGGTGCGAGGATCTTCGGGGATTCGGTAGCTATGGTGCTACAACAACAACAGCTGCAGCAACATGAAGAACTCCAACAATCGCAACTGAAACAGATTCAACAACAACTACTCCAACAACATCATCATCAACAGCAACAATTACTGCAACAACAACAACAACAACAACAACAACAACAACAACAACAACAACAACAACAACAACAACAACAACAACAACAAC
>JBBBWG010031120.1:16516-27921 GCA_037176905.1 Azolla pinnata | reverse complement strand
CACCACCACCACCATCATTGTGGGCTTCTCCTCTCTTTTGTTGTTTCGCAGAGAGCTCGCGAATCGATGGTTTTTGGATTCTCCCAAAGCGCCCTCCCTTTCGTCGATTCGACGGCGAAGGTCATCTCATCTTGGAGCTCTCATGGATCATGTGTCACAAGGCAGTGTGCTCATTCCTCTCGACGAAGCTTTTTAAGTTCCGATGCCCATTCGTAGTTGGGTGGTGCCACATAAGAGGGTGGGGAGGGGGGGAAAGAAAAAAAAAAGGAGGAGGAAGAAGAAGGAAAAAAAGAAAGGGAAGAAAAGGATGTGGAAGCCAATGGCGGGGGGAGACGAATCGAATCGTCACGTGCCCCCCGCTCCCAAAAAGCCAGAAACGAGAAAAGCAGAGCCTTGATCGTAAATCTTCACTTGTATATGCATACATACATACATACATACATACATATATATATATATATATATATGCATCGCATCTGACAGCAGCAGCAGCTCGACTTTGCGAGCAACTCTCAAACTGTCGGCAACTCTCGAGATGATAAGCTCATCAAACCGGTGTGTATTCGCGTAAATCTGGGAATTGGGTATTTTTCCGCCTCCTATCGCATGACTGTGATATTGAGCCGATATATATCTCTTCCTTGCGAACATTCTTGGATAAGTTTTTTTTTGTTTTTTCCTTTCTGTATAAATGAGTCTGCCTTTTTTGGCATGATTTCTTTTTTATATTAACACAAGGTTGAATCTTTATATATATATATATATATGTATGTATATGTGTGGGTAGCATGCATGCATGTGTGTAGGCGTAATGTGCACATGCATAATATGCGTGTGGGCATGCATGGATGTGTAAGAATTGGATCTCATGCATGCATGTGTGCAGATGGATGTATGCATGCTCTTGTGCACGATGCGTGTATGGGCATGCACGCATGCGTAAAGAAACTTGATCATCAATCTATCAACCTATCTATCATGCATCTCTGATCATTCAGCCCGTTATATGTTTTATAAACATTGGTATCATTCTTGTTTGTTTGAGGTCCATAATAATGTTGCTATATGGAATTTTACTCCTCCTAGGTGGTTATTCCCACCTCCATAATAGCAATTTCCCCATTTGGGTTTATGTAGCCATTTGGCCTTGTTTATAACTAATGACAGCATAAAATCTTCCAAAAAAAAAAACAAAAACCTATCTATCATGCATGGATGTGTGCAGGTGAATGTGCATATGCATGTGTAAGAATTTGATAATCTATCCATCATGCATGCATGTGTAAGAATTTGATAATCTATCCATCATGCATGCATGCGTGTGGGTGTATGTGCATATGCATGCATGTGCGTGGGTGTATGTGTGCATACGCATGATGCATGTGTGGGTATGCCATGCATGTGTGAGAATTTGATCAATCTATGTATCAATCTATTGTGCTGTATAATGCATTCTATTGTCTCTGTTCCCCAACATCTCTTGATTTACTTTATGGTCCCATGTCCATTGAGTTAAAGAAAGGGTTACAAACACTTTAAAAGAGAGGCATATATGTGTTTGGGCATGGTGGTATGAAAAAAGTGGGGGCTCATTAATACAAGTAGTTAGTCAGTTTAGTTAGTTAAGGGCATCATCAGAAGCTGAAGCGGCGCTCAGTGTGAATAGACCCTTTCCCTTTTTAGAAAAATTTAAATTAATCGCACTTCATGGTTCGGTAGTTACAAGTAGCCCGACTTATCATTAGGGTAAGCTGGATTACGACGAAAGGAAGAAACAAGAGATAGGGAAACCTCTGAAAAAAAAACTCCTAACAAAGTCTTTCATTACATTTTAATGGCATGCTAAAAGAGATCAGGTGAAAAAACTCCTAACAATCTCATAGTGGAAAATGAGATCAAGTGTTAATTTGTAATTTCGGATTTCAATAAGCGTTAAAATGTAATTTATAATTTTGTTAGGCATTTCCTGGCAATTCTCCCCATAAATATATTTAAATAAACATTACACATACACTCTATATATATATAAGGGGAAAATCACCAAAAAACACATAACAAAATTATAAATTACATTTTAACACATAATAAAAGTAGAAACTACAAATTAACACCTAGTTTTTTAAATTAACTCTCAATTAATTGATTAACTCCAAATCAATCAATTGTTAGCTCAATTAATATCAATTAATTAATTGATTAACACCAAACTAGTTTTTTAATCAATTAATCAGATTTTAAATATCACGACAAAGGCTCGTGGACAATGATAGAACTCGACGACAAGAGTACGACAAAAGAAATAAGATAAACTAAAAACAAGAAGACAAAAGATAAATTACCTGGAAACGTGGAGTACAAGAGCATCGAAAATTGATATTAAACCTCTTATATTTACAGGTCTCTATTGAGAATTCCGGAATGCTCTACAGTATTCTAGATATTTATGATATTTAAAATAATAATTTAATATTTTAGAATGTTCTAGAATATTTTAATTATCGTATAATAAATTATATATATAAATTATATTATATATTTTATTATAATGGTTAAAGAACATTAATAATCTAGTTTGCAGCAAGGTCTTATAGTTTTGATATTGCCTCGCATGAGCAATACTCTATCTCTCATTTGAAATTTAGTTGAAGAAGCATATTGATGACGATCTGCAACCTTCTTTTGAATATTTTGAGTATAATATAGACCTCAAGTATCATCAAACGAGGATCTTAACCAATGTTTGTAAAAAATAGCGAATATTCTAAAGAAGATTATTTTAAATTGTTGTAAAAAAACTCTGCCAAATATAATAAATCGACCTAATTGTCTTACTGATAGTTGATAAAACAACGAAGATATTACTCCAGTGTTTAGTTTGTACGCTCACTTTGACTGTTAGGTTTTGGATGGTAGTCGGAAGAGAGTTTACATAACGTTTGAAAGAGTTTAAATAAGCACCTCCAAAATTGTGAGAGGAATAGTGAACCTCGATCGCTGATAATATCATCTAGAAGATCATGGTGCCGAACACGTAACACATAAGTAAATCTGTTGTTTCTTGGCTATTAATAGTCTTCATGCAAGAAAGAAAATGCATCATCTTAGTAAATCGATCTACCAGTGTAAGAAGATATTTAATAAAGTCTAATGAAATAGACTTATAAGGGTTGTGAGGAATAGACATTGGTTGCAATAACCCATATAATCGATGTTGAGGGTTTTTTTTATTGGTAACATGTATTACAACTACAAACATAATCCTAAAACAAAGTGACAAAGTTATGACAACTAAATATCGACATGTGATGACAATGTTGCTAGACTTAGAGTCGTGAAGGACCATGAAGAACATATAATAGGTTTTGTTGAAAAAGTAGACAATAATGCAAAGTAAACAGGTTGTAATCTTGACGAAGTTTTGAGGACTGTGATGAGCAAGAAACACGATTTGAGATAATATGGTCCAAAATGTCTTGGGCAAATTCATCAATATCAATTTACTCCCGAATAGAATCAAGAAGACCTAAATTGTTAGGTGTTTCTCTAACATGTATTTCCATTAGTTGTAGACGGTCAGAACTCGAGAGAGTTTGCTTTTAACTTTCAAATGCAGCCTCACCTGGTTGAAGTTTAATTTAAGAATGTCGAGATAAAACGTCTGCTTTTTGTTGTTGCATACTAGGGTGAAATGTAAATAGAAAATCAAAACGGCTTGAGTATTGTACCCAATGAGCTTGCCTACGACTCAGAACTCGAGCACTTTGGAAGTATATTAGATTTTTATGATCGTTTTATACAATAATCTGCTCGGGAGAACCCTAAAAAAATTGGCTCCATTGTTGAAAAGAATTCACGATAGCAAGAAGCTCTTTGTCATGAATCTTCTAGTTAATTTACGCAGCTTCGAATTTTCGAGAGTGAAATGTCACGGGATGTAGCCGGCCATCATCTACAATACACTTCGTAGTGCGAAATCGGATGCATCGACTACATTCGATCAATAAAGGCTAGTACCTTTACAGTCTGATTGATGTTTCAGGCGCGTTAATTCGGTTTCAATCAAGCTGATCGAGCGCTAATCAGCTGGTTAATTTGATGTCAGCCGAACTCGTGATGAATCGATTCGGTGTTAATCAATCAGGTGCGCATCAACTTTGGAAGCAAAGGCAGTCATCTGCAAGTCCTAATTTTCTGGTGTGGGCGTAAAACTCGAGCTGATAATTTTTGTTAGGCGTTGGTTCATTTTGTAAGCGTCCCAAATATAGCATAGATACCATATGATATATTATATATTCTCTCATATATAAAAATGAAAATAAAGAAATAAAGAAATAAATATAAATATAAATAAATAAATAAATAAACAAACAAACAAACAAAGAAATAAACATAAATATATAAATAAATAAATAAAAATAAAATATTTACCGATAATGATGGGGAGAGAAAGGGGAGGGCCGCACGTGTAAAGCGAAGTGAAGGGACGCCGCCGCGTTCACACCTGGACAAAGCACTTGGACGGACACCGCGTCGCTCCGTCTGCCGATCGACTGACGGACGGACTGACGGACGGACTGACGGACAAACTAACGGACTGACTGACTGACGGACACTGACTGACGGACAAACTAACGGACTGACTGACGAACACTGACGGAGTGGCTGGACTTGACGGGCTGGACTAACAGTCGTTGACCGTCGTTGACCGGTGGACGGGCCTTGACCGGTCCGTTGACCGGGCCGTTGACTCGTAGACTAGTGAACTGATTGAGTGACCAGACGGACGAGGATCGGGGAACAGAGTGATTGAGTGACAGACAGATTGAAGAAAAGACGAAGGAAAGAAGAAGAAGAAGAAGAAGGAAGAAGGAAGAAGGAAGAAGGAAGAAGGAAGAAGGAAGAAGAAGGAAGAAGGAAGAAGGAAGAAGGAAGAAGGAAGAAGGAAGAAGAAGGAAGAAGGAAGAAGAAGGAAGAAGGAAGAAGGAAGAAGGAAGAAGAGAGCGTGTGAGTTTGTGAGTGATTGATTGATGGACTGACTGACCACTTCCCAAATCTTCTCCTTCTTCTTCTTCATTCTTCATTCTTCATTCTTCTTCTTTCTTCTTCTTTTCCTTCTTCTTCTTCTTCTTTACCTTTCCCCTTTTCCTGCTTCTGCTTCTGCTTCAGATGCTTTCTGCTGCTTCTGCTGCTTCCGCTTCTTCTTCTTCTTCTTCTTCTTCTGATCACTATCGCCATCGTTTCTGGTCCATACACACCTTGCTCTTGGGCGAATCCTCCCTTCCTTCGTTTCCTTCCTTGCTCGCTTCCTCCCTCCCTCCCTCCCTTGCTTGCTTGCTTCCTCTCTCTCTCTCTCTGTGTATTATTGATCTGAATCTCGACTGCATGTAGGCTTCCAGAGGATCGCTACTTTCGCTACTTGCTTGCTCCCCCATGGCAGCTCCGAGCTTGGCAAGCCATCGCTGCTGCTGTTGCTGCTGCTGCTGCTGCGCCGGAATCTTCCTCCTGGCTCTGCCTGCTCCTGTGCTCGAATTCCGCCTTCGGATATGGTCACGTTGAACCTAACGGATGAGCAGAACCTTCAGCAAGAAGAAGAAAAAGAAGAAGAAGAAGAAGAAGAAGAAGAAGAAGAAGAAGAAGCGGAGGAGGAGGAGGAAGCAGCAGTAGCAGAAGAAGAAGAAGAATCTGAAGAAGAATCTGACGAAGATTCAGAAGAAGACGGGGAGCTGCAGGAAGCGAGCCATCTTGCTTGCGCTTTGTGTGTTGTAGGCCGATCCGGTTCACCCCCAATATATACTTATATCCGAAGATTCTGATGATTCCAAGCTCTGCATCTGCCATCGCCGCCAGTGCATATGTTAGGTTAGATCTAGTCTGAGTCAAGTAGCTGCGCCTCAGAAGAAGGAAGAAGAAGAGAGAAGAAGAGGAAGAAGAAGAAGAAGAAGACGAGAGAAGAAGAAGATTCAGAAGAAGAAGAGGAAGACGAGAGAAGAAGAAGAAGGAGAAGAAGAAGAAGAAGAAGAAGAAGAAGAAGACGAGAGAAGAATAAGGTCGACTGATCCAAACCCTAATTAGCAAACCTAATTACCAAACCTAAGTACAAGTATAATTACCAAGCCTAATTACCGAGCCTAATTACCAAGCCTAAACCCTAAACCATGCCTGCTAATTTGACCTAATTGTACCCTAATTCTAACCCTGCAAGCATGGTGAGATTCGCCTGAAGAATTCATCAAAGTATTGTCGCTCGCCGCTGGTTGCATGTAACTGATGCAAACCCTAATTACCAAGCCTAATTGCAAACCCTAATCACCAACCCTAAACCCTGTCTGCTAATTTGACCTGACTGCACCCTAATTCTAACCCTAATCAGAAGACGAAGGTTGACTGATCCTAAACCCTAATTAACAGCCCTAAAGCCCTAAACCCTGCCTGCTAACCTGACCCTAATTGCACGCTAATTCCAGCCCTAATCTGCGGACGCGAGCTATGGACCTGTTCGAGAACCAAATGAGCGAAGTGCTGGAGATCCACAGTACTAGCGACTCCAACCCTAGTAACAACATTAACGCCAAGCAGCTCGCCGGCCATGGCGTCGTCAGTACTACAACACAGCATCTTCCTACAAACCCTAACCCTAACCCTAACCCTAACCCTAACCCTAATTCTTCCCGCTATAGCTTTGATCACGGCCAGTACCATCTCCTGATCGCCCATCAACAGCAGCAGCAGCAGCATATGGAAGCTAATTACCTGCAACTCCCGTTCTCCCATCATCATCATCATCGTCGTCATCGAGCTGATAGTTATACCAGCTCCAGAGATCATATGTCACTGCCATCGCCATCGCCATCATCATCATCAGCGTCGTCGTCGTCCTCCTCCTCCTCCTCATCATCATCCTCATCATCATCATCGTCGTCGTCGTCTTCTTCTTCTTCTTCTAATTCAGCTTCCATGGCCATATCTGACCCCATCCTCAGATCGAGAATCGTGGCGCATCCAGTCTACCCCCGCCTTGTGCTGGCTTACTTGAACTGCAACAAGGTATAAAATTCAAAGGAATTAAACAGTACAGAAATATTGCAAGCTGCAGAACCATGGTGCAGACGGCTCACGGAAACCCTAAATGGAGCTTCAGCCACATCGCCCATCTACGTGCATGCTTGCATGCATGCATACCATGCAACGCACGCTCACATACATTCATCCATTCATGCATTCATACATTCATACATTCATGCACACATGCATACATAGACACACACACACATACATACATACATGCATGCATGCATGCATGAAGGCATATACATACGTAGCACCGACACAAGCATACATAGATTAATTAGGCCGGCATCATCTCCGTCTCATGGATGCATAGCCCACACGCATAACACACATCCATGCATACATACAGATCCCGCACATATACTAGATAGATAGATACATAGATACGTAGATGCATAAATGCCATGGCGCCCACACATGCATACATACATACATAAGTGCCATGCATAGCATCGCCCATACGCATGCATACATACATAAATGCCATGCATGCATTTGCCCATACATACATCCACACACGCATACCATACATACGCACTTCATGCGTGCAATGCTGCAATACATAGTACAGATGGTCAGCTTGCAGTCAATCTGATTCATCATAAAGATCTAGCTACTGTAAACTGCAGATGCTTCCCTCGTTTTCTGGAAACCAATTCAATTGATCATGCGAATCTATGATCCTGTAGATTGGAATCATGATAAGAGATCATTTAGCTTATAATATTTAAATAATTTATATTAGATGCAGCTGGCGCACTAGCCATATTGGTACTAATTCTTCTTCGTCTGGAGAAATTATCGTTGATGTGGTATATTGATCTTCCGACTGTAGATTGGAGCCCCGCCCGATGTGTCGACGAAATTGGAGGAGCTCACGAGGAGGTTCCACAGCTATGGATCGAACAGCTCCCCGCGCAGTGTCATCGACCCCGAGCTCGATCACTTCATGGTAATATATTTAACTTATAGGCCTGTTGTCCCGATTCCTCCATTAATCGCTCACTGATTCTTAGGTATGTGATGATCATTCTATATTATGGATGATGAATTCACACAATTCTTTACCAATTTGGAGAAAAGAGATCCAAACCTGCAGCTAGCAGCATTATATGGGCATATCACTCTAATAAATAGTCAATGATCATGGTATATAGATCATAAGACCTGTAATTATCTTGTCTCAATTGCTACCAGCTAATTCTATGTCATCATCCTATGTTATGGATGATCAATTCAATATACACTGCTTTACTAAAGCTGGAGAATTTAAGAGATCATGAAAGCCTGTTGGCTTGCCAAAATCGCATTCTAGGAGCATATCACTCTAATAATTAGTCAATGATCATGGTATTACAGATCATAAGGCCTATAATTATCTTACCTCAATTACTACCAGCTAATTCTATGTGATCATCCAGCTATGTAATGGATGATCAAGTCAGGAGAATTAAGGAGATCATTAAAGCCTGGTTTCTTGCCAAAATCGCATTATATGGGTATATCACTCTAATGTGTTAATCATGGTGTATAGATAAGGTCTGTTGTCTTGCCTCAATTTGCTACCAGCTAATTATTCTATGTGATCATCCTATGCTATGGATGATCAATTCATACAATGCTTTACTAATTACACTGGAGAATTAATGAGATCATTAAAGCCTGTACTTGTCTTGCCCCATGGATCGCTAAGTACTAATTCTGCATGTGAATATCATTCGAAGATCGATTCACACAATTACTTACTAATGGAGATTGAAAGAGAATATCATCCGGCCATCAAGTAACAACTTAACTATTATATGGCTCGTGGCATATTGTTCGAATGTCTACGGCCTGCAACAGGAAAGCTATTGCCGTCTTTTGCAAAGGTATGAGGAGGAGCTCAAGCAACCCTTCAAGGAAGCCATGGCCTTTTGCCGAAAGATCGAGCTCCAAGTCAATGCTCTTAGCAAGGGCGCATCTAGCACAACTTATACTGCCAGCAGCACTGATCGGCCGCTATCCCTGTCCCAATCAGGTGAATGGCTAATTAAATGCTTACAATTACCCCCTGATCTATATATATTACTTGTTTTATGCAGCTGCATTTGCGATCATAATTTAATCCTAGTATGTCATTAGGGTTTGGCCTCAATGAGGGTATAGTTAGAGTAATGGTATTCGATTTGCCTCATTTTAATCAATCGGTGTTTGTAATTGATTAATGGAGATCATAGGCTAATCACTAGTGAGGGTATTAGCATAATGGTATCTAATGGTGCCTCATTTTAAATATGGATTTAATGGATCTGATGGTCTTTATGAGAATCATAGACTGATTTTAGACACTAATCGCTTCGCTTAATTAGATCATCGCTTGGTTGCTAAACATCCTATAATTGCGGGAATCACCGAAAATATTGTAGAGAATTAGACTAAGTGGCTTGATATTCAGGGGCCGAGGAAGAGTTTCATTAATTACTCTAGTTCCAAAGCAGTACCGCCGAGCTCTATTGGAGTTCAATGTCTTTATCTCTATCTGTGATATAATACAGCAAGTTGTGCATTCATGGCTCACCTACATGATTCTTGAAAGGATTATGTCTGAGAGCATTTAGAACAATTTTTGCAGTAGAATATTGGTGCGGTAGTAATTGCGATCCGCGACTCATGAGGTTTATATTTCCCCTGATTAATATGGTCGATGATTCCATGTTCTGGGTCAAGGGTACGATTGAAGTTGGATCGCACTTGGCAAGGTATATAAAAAAATTAGCCCACGATCGATCGGGCGCTGCATTATACCGCTAGATTTACTCTGTCGAGATCTGATCGGATTGATGATGGGAAGTACCTTTAGGCGATAATATTGCAATCAATGCGCAAAGGGCCCTTTCCCTATTGAATGCGCCTGCAATATTATCCATATATGCGCAATGGATCGATCCACTTCAACCAGTGCAGACGATCGGTGACAGAACAGAATTTTCCTGCGACGACTAGATCGATCAGACAATATTGCGTAGCATTTTGGAAGCCAATATATTGGCGTTGAATAATATTGATGGTGCTGTTTCAAACCCTAAATCAGCCCGGTGCATATTGCATTGCACTGTTTTCATGGTAGGTAGGCCAAAGGTTCGAAGTCATGGAATTGACCGGAGAATGGAAGGAGAGATCCTCTATGTTTTTTCATGTAGATCACCATTGTGACCATTGAGAAGCTGTTGGCAATGTATTAGATATTGGACTAATTTAGTGGGCGCCATTGAAGCTGAAAAAGCTGCAGAGTCAAGTTCCCATGGCCTTTTTTAGTAGTCTACTACTAGTAGTATAGTAGTAGTAGAATTGGTAGAAATAGTACCCAAGTGCAGTGAATGAATCACATGTAGACAACATGTTCCTTTCAGCATACTCAACAATACAGCAGCACCAGGATGAAGTAAATTTGCGACAAGGAAGGCTTGAATGAGAAAGGAATGTGGGTAAAGATTGTACAAAACTGGTGATTCAGCCTCTAGTTTTGTACACAGTACTCTTTTTACAGTGCAAATCATTACTCTCTTTGTACTGATATATTGTAGGGGCCCAATATTGCAACCGAGTTCTTACCCCAAATGCCTTCTGTGGGAAGGTTTGCTCTGTGATGCCCTAGTATGAATTTCTACGGGGGCATTTCGATTAATTCAGAAGTCGGTGCTATTAAACTGGATCATGGATCGGTAAGTAATTTCGACGATCGATGAATCGGAACAGTCTGGTACTTTAATGCTTAATAAGGATTAGGCGTATAATTTTCCGCCCGAATCTGCAACGCGTCAATTGCGTTATGAACGGTAATTACTATGAAAACAACGGAGCAGCTTTAATTGATATATAAGCTCAATCTCGCAACGTTTTGATCGACAAAGCAGTGCGCCGTTGCACCAGATAATTAGTATGGCCTATTAATCGCACGATTCCATGCTAATTAGCATCCAGCGCAGCTGTTAGGGAATCGACATGCAGATACAATCATGGCCGAAGAAGAATTACGACTAGAAGAGGAATTGGAAGAATTATATGAAGGATTTTAAGGAATTTAATGGAGAGATCATCGATTAATTCCCATCTTGATCGATGGACGCGCAGGTATGAATCGGGATCAGTTGGCAGCGGTGGACGGTGCTCCGTGCGAGATCAGCAGCAGCGATCGTGCCACTAAGGGCGAGATTAGCGGGATGATTAACGATGAATATATCGCTAATTATAACCGTGCGAGATCAGCGGCGGAAGAGATTAACGACATAATCAGCGAGGATTCAGGTGGAGCTGCCGGGGCCGATCAAGAGGAGGAGGATCAGGATCAGGATCAG
>JBBBWG010031120.1:0-11584 GCA_037176905.1 Azolla pinnata | reverse complement strand
CACACAAGTTTCGCTTAAACTTGCCGCCCACATCGTAGATTTGATGATACACACAATCTTATTATTATTATTATTATTATCATTATACAATATGGAAGCTTCAAGGCTCCGGATTCCTCCATGCACCATATATGTGTGGCAGCAACACAAATTATTCTATCATTCTAATACAAATCAGTATGCATGGTCAGGGGCTTATATGTGATTTAATCTATATTCATTGTGATATAATCGTATAAGTTCCGTTGGCTTCAACGATAAGCTCTCGAAAACAGCCTAGAATCTCAACGATCAGGAGATATGAATGGAAACAAGGACCGTAGATTTTGGAGGATGAGAGAGAACATAGCGCAATTCCTGACGAGGAATCTGCATTGTCTCTATAGCATTATTTAGCTCTAGGGATTCTCGATAGATTTCGCATCTAAGTTCTAAGCATCAGGAATCAAATATTGTACCTACACTTCATCAAGACTTAGAAGAGTGCAATTACACCCCTCATGCAAATTCTTGTTTTATATCACTCGAAAGTAAACCGTGTCGTGGTGAGGTGAGAAGACTAATCAATCCAATTGGAGGATAAGACCCTACACTATATAACTCAACTCTTCTACCAAGAGTAAAACATAGAATCCGAAAGAGCCAAGCTGAGACAGCTTTGGTTTCGAATAGTTCAAAAGAAAACATACGAATTACACGAATTCTTGTAAGTTGTTAGCATCTATAAATGGATTGAACTTCTTGGAATAGTACACCACTGGATGAAGTACACCATCATTGTTTGGTTGGGATCATAAGATGGCATCAATGACAAAGTTGGAGGTGTGATTTCAAGGTGGAAGAAGAAGCTTAGAACACTAACTAACCGAAAGCTTGTGCTACATTTTTCAGTCTTGCCGTAGAGACCATGTTTCCTGAGTTTACAGAGAACTAATCAAGCTTCTTGTGTATGTTCTTCGATGCTCGACAAGAACATTAAAAGTATCATCAAGGTAAAAATAATGACAAATCGATCAATATATTCTCGAAATATGTCGTTCATTGTATGTTTTCAAAGTTGCCTAGACAAGCTGAGTCCAAAAGGCATGACCACAATTGTATTCATCGTGCATCTAGAATGACGTCTTCCATTCATCAAAGTATCTATAGCGCATCTGGAATCTCATCTTCCATTCATCACTAGAATTACAGGTTTGATTAGTCTCAAGGACAGCTTTCAGAGCTAGTGCTCTCGGAAGATCAGAATTGGCTCTACAAATAGGTCCTCAGGAAAGTGGTCTAGGATGACTACTGTAAACCATCAGCGGATGAACGCGACAAGCAAAGCAAGACACATTATGCGCAGTAAGTGCTCCATGAAAACATGTTATACTGACCATAACCACGACGCGATCCTTGTTTCTCCAATTAACTATAACCACGATCTCGTTGAGAATCGAGATCTAGATTCGGAAAGGTACCCGACTCTGTCCTCGATCGACACTTCGGCTCCGATCGAATGCAGAAGCGATTTCTCCAGAAGGCTCAAGCAAAGTACATGTATCCCTCACACAGCAGAAGCAAAACCCATGTATGATGCACACACATGCATACATATCTACACATATGTACATACACATACATGCATAACATTTCTACACATACATACACAACGGTTACATACATACATACACGCATGAACGCATGCACACATACATACACACATGCACACACACATACATACATGCACACACACATGCACACACACACACATACATACATACATACATACATACATCCATAGCTTCGCCATGGCTGATGAGCCTCAAGACTACTTCTCACGATGCCCCTAAATCTGCAGTTTTTGGCCCTTTTCCTGTCAGATCTTGCGGTAGAGCTCTCATGGTGAACTCCTCGGCAGCCGGCGCTTCTCCCTTATTCCTGGTACGTATCATGTTTTCTTGGGCATGTCATGCGCTGTGTCGCTGTTCTGTTATCTTTTTTTTTTTTCCCTTCCACACACTGTCAGATGGCATGGTTGAACACCTTGATTATGTGTGTGTAGCTATGTATACCGCTGTATACGTGACGCGCATGCGTATCTGCGTGTGCCGTATGTCTATGTACATCCATAGATGTATGTATGTGCATGTGTGTGTGTGTATGAATGCATAGATGTGTTGTATGTATGTCCTCGATGGCATGACAACTGATATAGTAGCAGAATACTTCTCACAGGAATGATTCAAACCCAGTAATTATGAGTGGTTATGTGCATGTGTGTGTGTGTGTGTGTGTGTGTGTGTGTGTATGAATGTGCTGTATATATGTCCTCAATGGCATGACAACTGATATAGTAGCAGAATACTCTCACAGGAATGATTCAAGCCCAGTAATTATGAGTGGTTATGTGCGTGCGTGTGTGTGTGTGTGTGTGTGTGTGTGTGTGTGAATGTGTTGTATGTATGTCCTCAATGCCATGACAATCGATATAGTAGCAGAATACTTCTCACAGGAATGATTTAAGCCCAGTAATTATGAGTGGTCGTGTTTCTGTACGTACATATATGAGGTGCAGGAATGCATATCTATATGTATACACACATGCCGATGTATGTGGGTGTGTGTACATCTATAGACATGTTTGTGCATTTGTTTCTTTATCCCATATTTAGATAAGCAGATGTGCATACGCAATCTATGTATGTGTGTGTATGTATGTATGCATGCATGTTGTGTGTGTGTGAGTGTATGTTTCCTCAGCTGGTTGTGTCCCTTCAATGCCTAGGGTGTTCTTCAACCGAGGCTTGCCTACTGATTCCAAGACCAGGTTTCAAGCATTATAAGTTGCAACCGACAGTTATGGAATTTTTATGGGTTCTAGCAAAGAGGTCAGCCACAGTTCTGGTAGTTTCCTTGTCGTTGGCAGATACAGTCGGGAGCATTGCGAGGACCCATGGTGACTCGATGCAACCGACGCTTAACGCAGGTAGCCATGGTTTATCAGGGATAATAGATGGTGATATTGTTTTCATCGAGAAGCTCTCGGCTCCATCTTTCAAATTTTCTCGTGGCGATGTTGTTATCTTGAGGTTATCCTTCGATTTCCCTTCTATGCACTCTTCTTCATATTTTAGTGGAGGCAAAACTCGGTGGACTTAACCGTCTTTTTATTTACCTAGGTAGTCGTGGAGAACACCAGAAAGAGTAAATAAATACATGCATACACACACACACACACACACACCTACATACTCTTACATACATTGCAGTTAAGCTGCTTTGTTTGAAACAGGGTTTCACATTGACATATAAACGTGTTTATACACACATAGAGAGAGGTATGATTGTCCTCCATCCATTATGTTGCTCTTTTTAAGTGATGGATAAACAGATCATTTAAGGAGAGGAGCTTGAAGTGAAAAAACTCTGATATTTGGGGAAACATAGAAGAACATGGCATCCGTTGGTGCTTTTTTTTCTATATATTTTAATGGGTTATGCGGTCTTTCCATGTATATCATTGCCGATGCTTATTATTCCTTGTTAAATAGCATGTTCATGTAAAGGAGCAGGGAGTTCATACATAGAATTTTTTGTGTTTTCTTTTCCACTGGAAGATTTGGTTATTGGTAAATGTAAATTCTGGATGCAGCAAGTCATGTGTGTTTTAACTTAATACTCATTCACATTCAGGTCACCAGAGGAACCCAGTAAATGGATGGTTAAAAGATTGATAGCATTACAAGGGGATTGGATCAACGTCCCTGGATCCTATGACATCTTGCAAGTTCCCAAGGGTAGATGTTGGGTTGAGGGCGATAATGGAAGTGTTAGCTTGGATTCAAGAACCTTTGGTGCTGTAAGTACATCTACATTTTCTCTCCACTTTTCATGCCGTTTTAAACTTTTGTCCAATACAAGCAGGATGACGATGGGATTGGATTTTGTTTGACAGATCCCATTTGCATTGGTGAAAGGAAGAGTAACACACAAGATTTGGCCTCCGAGCAGAATTGGTCGGGTGGAAAGGATATTGCCTTCTGGCCGAGTTATGCTCGACGATTTAAACTCGAGAGGATAGATCAGAATTGATCGCTTTTACGAGATGAGATGGGTTCCATGTTCAATGCTTTAAAACACAATCAAAATTGGATGTTTTGTGGGTGTTGCAATAGAAGCCGATGGATGAATGCAGCTCATGGACCAGCCATCTTTTTTCTGAGGATATTATATACTGCACGCAGATAATAATAAAAAAAAGACTTCTTTGCATCGAAGAGAACAGATTCTTGGGCAGTATAGAAATCAGGGATTTGTTATGGGAATGACGATGTAAATAAGCTTGGTAAGTATGAGCTTTCCTCAACCAAAGATTGTATGTGGGTTCTTATTTTAGCTGCATGCAGCCATGTTGTGAACTAACAGGAAAAACCAATGTAAAAGCTCGGATCAATTTTTTGCTCGAGAGTAACTCGATTGCTCAAACTCAAAACAAGATTGTTCTTGTGTGGATTGGGTCTGCCATGGCTATGCAGCATGATCCATTTTTGTCGCGCTTCGAGGATTATGTGTTTGGTTCTTCTGGTCCATCTGATCAAAAAACAAAACTTACAAATACATTCTCATACCAGCAATGTGTGTTATCATACAACATCTGATGGAGCATGTCACTAGATTAGATAATATTACCGCCATATGGACCTGGTAAATAATGAGTCAAAGACATCAAATTTGTGTACATGAGCTCACCTACGCCATGGATCAGCGCCAATCTCACAGAGGTTTGTGCTATGAATCGCTCTAGATTCACCTACAGAGAAACCCAGACAAAGGCACAAGAAGAAGAAAGCTACTTATAAAAAATGTCGCGTTTTGAGCGAGCCACGAAAGACTGGGCGCAAGACTGTCTCCTGGGCCTCAACAAAAAACACGTTGGACAACATGGCGTCCGTTCGTACTTAATGGTACGCATCTCGCCAAATATAGCCCGTAACGTTCGCAAAAACAGCCTTGATTTTTCTGGCGAATCGGATTGACGGAATGCTGCAGTGCGAGATGAACAGTGGCTCCATGTGACTTGTACAGCACAACCTGACATTCCGGCCGAGATAATCGGGCTACTGGCTTTGGTCTGTATGCACCGCATGCATCTGGGAATCGGCAGAGTCTGTTTTGCAGCAAGAAGCTATGGGGGTGGGAATTACTACTCTGAAATGCGGCAACTTGCAGCTCGATTCTAGCGATGGGTGGATCGATCGATCGATCTCGATCAATTCATCGTATGTTGCTCCGTTGATCGATCGATCGATCGATTCATCGCATGTAACTCCATCGATCGATCGATTCATCGCAAGTAACTCCATCGATCTCGATCAATTCATCGCATCGACTGGATGGTCGATCGATCGATTCATCACATGTAACTCCATCGATCGATCGATTCATCGCAAGTAACTCCATCGATCTCGATCGATTCATCGCGTCGATCGGATGGATGGATCGATCTCGATCAATTCATCGCAAGTAACTCCATCGATCGATCGATCGATCGAACGAATCATCGCAAGTAACTCCATCGATCGATCGATCGGCCGATTCATTGCAAGTAACTCCATCGATCAATCAATTGATTCATTGCATGCTATCTCCATCGATCGATCGATTCATCGCATGTTGATCGATCGATCGATCACAAGTAACTCCATCGATCAATCGATTCATCGCATGTTGATCGATCGATCGATTGCAAGTAACTCCATCGATCGATCGATTGCAAGTAACTCCATCGATCGATCGATTGCAAGTAACTCCATCGATCGATCGATCGATTCATCGCACGTTACTCCATCGATCAATCGATTCATCGCACGTTACTCCATCGATGGAGTTAAACAAATCGATCGATCGCATGTAACTCCATAGACCCTTGCTGCTTGAGCAAGAAGAAGAATATTCCATGGATGCACAGACGAGATTCCCCAAAAACCCAACCAATTCTAGGGATTTGGCTAGATCCTCGGGAGCGATGGTGGTAGCAGGGTAGAAGCCATCGCACCTGCAGACTTCATCCTGTGATGGCGTCTTCTTCTTCTTCTTCTTCTTCTTCTTCTTCATCCATAACATGTAGGTTCTCTTGATTCTCTGTCTTTTCCTGACAGATGGGAGCAAGAAAGAGCGAGGGCGCGAGTGCTTGTGTAACCAGAGGAGCTGAGGAATGATTTCTGCTTTGCCTTTGCTAGGTGGGTTCCTGCTTCTGCTGTCTGCTTTCTGCGTTCTCTTGTGCCTTTCCGGGATAGTAGGCAATGCCAGGCATCTCCATACCCTGGAGCAGCAGACCACCGATGATGACCATCGCCATCATCATCGTCATCATCACCATCAACGCCCACCTCTTCAACTGCATCGACCTTTCAACATCGCCCACCGTGGCTCCAATGGAGAATTCCCAGAAGAAACCTCTGGAGCTTACCTGGTAATGAACCGATGAAAGCCCTGCATTTTCCGATTCGGCTTCCAGTTTTGGCTCAGATCATTTCCTTTGTTGTTCTTCTTGTTCTTCCTAGCCCAGATCTTGTTTGTGCCTTTCACTCTGTTGCATGTCTCTGTTTGGATCAGGACATTGTTCAGGTATTAGGTGCCATCAGATACTCCATATCTCCTTTTTCACTTGTTCTTTGTAATCTACTCAGGGTTTTTGTGTCTTCCATTCATTCTTTGCCCTTTTGTTTAGTCGTATTATTTCTCATGTTTTAGATGTTATCAGAATTCCATCTCCCCCTTTTTTTCTTCCTTTGTTAAAACCACTTAGGGTTTCTGTTTCTCTTGATATTCTGGATCTCTCTGTTTTATGCATGTTTGTGATCATCATACTTCTATGTTCGGGTGCCATTAAAGATTTCACATCTCATTTTTGTTATTAAGGCAACCATTAAAGGTGTATTTTTATCATCCATGCCAAGTCGCCCTTGCGATGCTGGTAGAGGTTTGAGTTGTGAGAATGTTCTGTTCCTAATGCAATGCAAGCTTAGTTGTATCTATTCTCTGCTTATCAGTAATGCGGGTGATATTTTCCATTTCAGACTGCTGCTTGTAGCTGAGATTCCATATTCTCATTAGTTCTAACCGTCCAAGCTGTGGTTTTATTATCCATGCCACGTCGCTCTCTATATGTGTGAAGGTTCTGCGAGATTTGCAAGAGTATCGTGTTTCAAATGTATAACCAATTTAGGGTTGGTTCAGACAATTTAGTTGAAGCATTTGAACGTCCAGCAGTTTTTACAAGAACCTCAACATCTGCTAGAAAAGAAAAGTATACGAAATTCTGAGTACTCAAAATATAGTTGATAGACGTTGGCAGGGATTTCAGTGAATCGAAGTATGTCAAAGAGAACTTTAAAAAGTATAAAACTCTACAGAGCCACTAATCGGTTGCCACTCTTTCTGGGTAGGGTTTAGGGAGACATTTGAAATCCCAAATGCTGGCTCAACGGAGAAAAGATATCATTGCCAGCTGTGTTAACGGCATACACATAACTCAAGTTTTTATTGGTACCTTCGATGGATTTGGTACATCATTACAATCATACACATTCTTAGAATTAGGAAGCTGATTAGGCTTGAGATTAGTCCAGTGACTCAAGTGTCACCATGTGGTTTGTTCTTAAGTACGCATTGAGAAATTAACCATTCTTAGATAGCCTGGTCTTTATCTAACTCCCTTGGTTTCTTTTCAATGCTCACTGCAATGATTTTTTCTCTGTGGATTTGTGGGCATAGAGATCCATTGATGAAGGCGCAGACTTCATAGAGACGGACATATTATCAACGAAAGATGGATACTTGATATGCTTACATGATCCAACACTTAATGCTACCACTGACATTGCTGAGCATCCACATTTTGCTGATCGTATTTCTACCTATGAAGTTGAGGGATCAAACGTGACTGGATGGTTTGTTGGTGAGTGTAATAGATGTACATGCAGACAAATGATGAATTAACTAGATCCGTTGGGAAAACCATAGAAATTTAAGGAAACGAAAAGTATAAAAGTTTCATAGTAGATGATTACAAATTTTATGATTAAATATGCTTTTCCTTTGCAGTGGACTTCACGTGGGAGGAGCTACAAACTTTGCGCACACGACAAAGATATTCCTTCCGTGATCATTCTTATGATGGTAAACATACTGATCTTGATTCTGGTTTAGTTAGTTGTTTCACTTAATACAGCGTGTTTGTTTTCAAATATTCACAAGTTTCTTACTTGGTGTTCAGGTAAATATCCAATTCTAAGGTTTGAAGAGTATATCGAGATTGCATTGAATGCTTCGAGAGTAGTTGGGATATATGCTGAACTCAAGAACCCTGTTTTTATCAATCAACATGTATGTAAACTATCTTATAATTCTGTCAATGTTAGTAGATTCAAGATAAACTATGCATTTCTGCTTTTGGTCTTGAAAAGATGGATCCAATGGCAGGTTAGTTGGGGAGATGAAAAAAGGTATGAGGACATATTTGTGGAGACACTCCTCAGATATGGATACACTGGGAAATATCTTTCAGATGAGTGGAAAAAACAACCCATTTTCATACAGTCTTTCGCTCCAACATCATTGATCTACATTTCTGATCTTATAGATTCCCCCAAAATTCTTCTTATCGATGATGTTACTGTTGTAACACAAGATACAAACCAGGTGTGTAAATTTCTTGAGCTTCACAAACATATTCTTAAGGATTTAACATAAATTGCACATGAAAAATTGCAGACATACGATGAGATCACCTCAACCGAGTATCTAAGCTATATAAAGGATTATGTTGTGGGTATAGGACCTTGGAAGGATACAATAGTACCTCCAAATTCTTCAAACTATCTAGGGACCCCAACAGATCTGGTTGAGCGTGCACATGCACATGGTTTAAAGGTTTCCTCCTCACTCTCTTTTCTCCCCAATTTGAAGTATATAATATGTGTTTCTGGGTGAAAGCATGGACAATTTGAACTCTAACTCAGCTAATTAGCGACATCAATTATTGTAGCTAGTAAAAATAGTCTTAACAGCTATATGTAAACAAGTTTATTTAATACTTCAATATCTAGAAATGTTACATCATACTCACTGTAAAAATAGTCTAACAGCTATATGTAAGCAAGTTTATTTAGTACTTCAATATCTAGAAATGTTACATCATATTCACTGAGTAATTTGTCATTATGGAGGACACTTATGTTGAGCGTTTTATTTGTTTAAATAGACTGTCTATCTCATTGATCCAGTAATTTGGAAAAATACATTTTGTAAAACTACATTACTCTCTTTCATTGGTAATTCTGGTGCTATTTTTCTTCATTTCCCCATACTCCAGCTTTACAACTGACTTTAGGAAAAGTTCTTGAGCCATTGAGTAGAACAAACAAATACTGTTGAAATTGCTGCAGTGTATTTAGTAACCGAATATTGACACATCAGATAAGCAGGTTTTATTTGACATTCCTTACTTTCTCTGTTGTCCTCAGGTCCATACCTACACCTACAGGAATGAGAACACTTATCTACATTTTGATTTCCATCAAGATCCATATCAAGAGTATAAGTATTGGATCGAGATCATTCAAGTTGATGGATTATTTACTGATTTCACCGGTAGTCTTTACTTGTACCAGGAGTGGAGCGTGACATTAACCGACTCCCCGGCAGTGGCACTACTAGATAGCTTTGGCCACATGATTGATTCTTATAAACATCACCATAAACAAGATTGATCTTGGGTGATTGTTGTATATGGCGGAAATATGTCCATGATGGTTCCTTGATGTATATATGAATGATTATTAACATTCCTCTTGTACTTTGCAGATACAATGCTGCTGATTAAGATTGAGTATAAATGATGTGTTGGCTGGCATGGTCATGTTTTTGCACATCATTCATCATTAAGTATGCAGCCTAGTACAAAGAATTGTATAAGCTTGTGATATTTATGAATTGGTGGAGATTAACAATCTAGGCATGCTTGACCTTGGCCTCCTACATTATGTATATGTACTAAGAAGAAAATAAGGCAAACAATGCCATACACTCTTTATCTCAAATGTGTTGATTAGATTGTCAAGGAAACCTAGAAGATAAGGAAGGTAGGACTGTAGACCAAATCTTGTTGATATGAAAATTTGACAGCTTTTACTAGCTAGCAAATTGACCCACTGGGTCAGAAATTAGGTCTTTTAGGAAGTGTTGTTATATAGAGAGAAGGATGAAAATAAGCTTAAAAATTCCATGGGATACTATTCACTAATCTTTACAATACATAGCATTGTAAATGAAGCTTATGGTTATAATTACGACAAGCAAGCTACATCTACTAAGCATGCAGTAGCAATGGTTAAAGCTGAAGCTCAGTATGCCATGAATTAGTATTATCAATCAAGCTTTCCATTACTGCTAATTGCGCTATTGGTGAGTTTTGACGCAATTGCTGTAATGAATCATCAAAATAATCAAAGTTTGGATCATCACCTGCTCAGTAGTTTATGGCAGGAATTCAATGTAGCTTTATCACCAATGACATTTATATGTTGACAAAGCGTTACTTTCAGATCTTGGGAGTTTATTAAGTATGAAGCAAAATTGAGCTAACAATTAGTCGACTTCACCCATGGCTAGTCTAGGTCTTGTCTAAATTGATAAATGCTTATAAATCAATCGAAGAGGGATGGAAAAAGATTAAGAAGATTCCCTGTTATAGAGGGATTAGTTGCTGCAATCATGCACTAAGCAGACCTCATTCGATTATTAATCAAAATACTTTAACCTTAATTTGATAGCAGTCATTTGTTCCTTGATCAAAATAATTGAAGCTTAGTTTGATTGCACAATTTCATTTGATCTTTGATCGAAGCATTTTGCATTGACCTCATGGGGGGCTTTTATCGTAGAAAGCAATGTAAATCAGATGCAAAAATGGATCTGAGTATCAGGGTTTCTGTCCATCATTAAAAATTTTGATTCTAGAATCATGTCCTGCAAAGTCATGCCCATCAATCAAGAGTCAAAATGTTGACATTCGAAGCGGAGAAAAAAAACAAAGAGAGGAATATCCATCAAGATATTTGTGGAGCAAGACTGGAGTCTGGGATATTCCCCAATTGGATTCCATATGAATCAATTTTTATATCTGAACAGATGGAGAATTGGGAAGACCAGGGGCAGCATAAATTGGGAAGCCAAACTGCAAGAGCATAAGGCAAGAGATCAAGGTTTTTGTTGCAAGCTTCGACAGTATTCTCATGGCGTCTTCTCTAACATGTGAGCACACTTCCCTTTCTTCTTTTTTTTACATGTCTAAAGCAGGAAGGAACACGCTAAATTCGAGAGGTAAGAGAAAAGAGAGGTACCATGCATTGGCATAATGATGTCTTCCTTATCTTTGTCGGGTGCAGTTGCGCTTTCACTTTTCGTGCTCTGCTTTTGTTTCCTCGGGGTGGTAAGCGGAGCAAAGAAGCCAATCCAAACATATCGCCCATACAACATTGCCCATCGAGGCGCCTGCGGAGAGCTCCCCGAGGAGACCACTCCAGCATATCTGGTACGT
>JBBBWG010031109.1:34482-46456 GCA_037176905.1 Azolla pinnata | reverse complement strand
CATCAGCATCATCATCCGCCTCTTTCTGCACCATCGCCGAATTCTTTTCTTGTTTTGCATTTCTCGCCCTTCCTTTGTTGCACTACTCGTGTCTGCCTGCTTTTCCCCAGGAGGCGGGAGGGTTTTTGGGTCTTTCTATTCATCGCAAGGGTTTACGATCCTGTTTGGAGGAGATCAAAATCAAAGGAGAAGCCTCCGCTTCTGCTCTTCCTTGTTTCGGGCTCCTGCAATGCACACACAGAAGTTTGAGGCAAATGAGCAAAATCCTTGCTTGTAATTAGGAATGGACATGGATGAAAGCTCCTTTTCGGTACAGATCCCCCCTTTCTAGGGTTTCAGAGAAAACTGCATGCTAGACAGGGGAAAGAAAAACCTGTTGATCTGCCTTCGCTGACATCAAACAAAGAGGAAATCAAGGCTGGTGAGAGAGAAATCATTCCTGTACGAAGACCACACATACATATATCTATGCTTCCTGTCACTGTGTTTTTCAGAGATATTGCCCACTTATTTGATCAAAGCCTTAACAGTCTGGTCTTTTGTCACACCCCTTCGTAATTTGGAATGCATCATCATGTTCTTATCATTAGCGCGTTTGCGATTCCGATGGTTTAGGAGTTTGAGCCCCAATCTCTCAATTTGCTTGCGTGAAAACCATGAAATCTGTTTCTGCCTCATATGGTCATATAAACACGCTGGAAAAGAATCTATCACACTGTCTTTCAACTCAATCTGATTGTCACTCAGCAGATTCAAGGCTCATCTGACAGTCATTCAGCAAATGCAAGATGTGTCAGAGGACAATGTGCCCTTAGTTAGTAGCTTGATTATTAAGGTGTTTCACAAAATGGATGAAGTGCTGCTTTTTTTCTGGCGATTGCTGAGAATCTATGGCGGCAAAACAAGACATGTTTCTCTGGTTATGTCCGAGTGTACAATATATACACAGGGGTAAGATGCAACTACAGCATTTAGTAAAACAAAAACGATAATCAACACGTTGTGGGGCAGCCCAGTCCTTGTGAATTCCACCTTCGGTGGGCATATAACCCTCAAATCTGCTTACACGAAAACCAGGAAATATGTTTCTGCCTCATAGGGTCATATACACTTTGGAAAAGAATCTTTCATACTTGTCATTCAACTCAATCTCATTGTCATTCAGCAAATTCAAGATGTGTCAGAACAATGTGCCCTTAGTTAGGGCCTTGATCATTATTTAAAATTTGTTAATTCCCGCTTCACAGAATACATGCAATTACTGTTGCTGAACTGCTGATGTTTTCTGGCGATTGCTGAGAATCTATGGCAACAAAGAGGACATATTCCTTCGGTTTATGTCAAAGTTTACAATATACACAGGAGTGAGATGCAACTACAGCATTGAACATACCACCATCCAGAGGATCAACAAACATGATAACATACACATCCAGAGTGTCCTTGTGAATTCACATTCGCTGGGCATAGAAAATAAAAATGCGATCATCAGACGGTGAATCATGATCTGCATATAATTCACCTTTCCATGCACCAAACTTCCAAGCTTGGATCTAAAGTTACAAGGGAAGAATAAATTTTTATGTCACAAATTCGATGTTCATCAAAGGGTTTTTAGGGTTAGGGTTTCTGGTTTTTCTTTTTTAATATTTGGGTAATTGGGTATTTGGTTCTCAGGGCAGCACCTTAGATCTTAGAGCTCAGCATATCTATCCCATACCCCCAAGTAGCATGCTAGCAGCATCAGCCTAGATGTTATGGATGGAAATGTAAACTCCAATCTCAGTTTCATCAAGCTTGTTCATGGAAACGTTACTGGTTGAAGGGTTTACTGGGCATTTTCAGCATTACTCTCAGGCTCAGGATTTCAGGGTTTAGAGCTTAGCACATCTTACCCTGTATCCTCATCTATCTATCTAGCATGCTAGCAGAAGCATCAGCCTAGATGTTATGCATGGAAATATAAGCTCCAATCACAGTTTTCACCAGGCTTTAGAGGCCTTGTTCATGGAAGGGTTTTAGGTTTCTTGGGGCTTTTGGGGGGGTTCTAGAGGCTCAGGACTTTAGGGATTAGAGAGCATTACATAAGGCACACATCTTAACCTGTATCCTCCTCATCTAGCATGCTAGCAGCATCGGCATAAATATTGCGCATGGAAACATAAGCTCCGATCTCAGTTTCATCGAGCATCAAAGCTTGTTCGAACACATACCTCGCGAGCTCGACATCGCCCCACTTCCTGCAGGCACCGAGCACCGCATGCCACATAACACCGCTCGGATAGAAGGGCATCTCCTGCACCGCCGCAACAGCCTTGTCGAGCTGCCCTGATCGCCCAAGAAGGTCCACTAGACATGTATGGTGCTCGATCGTTGGAGTGATGACATAATCCGTAACCATAGCCTCAAAGAACATGTTCCCTGCATCAACCAGGCCTCCATGATCACATGCATTCAGCACAGCAACGAACGTGATCGGGTCCGGTGCATGCCCATGGCTTCTCATCCTCTCCAGCAGCCCAAGAACGTGCTCCAGCTCTCCTGCTTGTGCATACCCTGAAATCAACGTAGTCCACGAGACCGCATCGCGCACCGGAGCCTTCTCAAACGCTTGCTCCGCATCTTCCAGCAATCCGCATTTCGCATACATGTCCAGCAGTGCGTTCGCGAGGCTCGAATCGGCCAGAAGAAGCCCGATAATCCTGATGCCGTGTATGCGCCTGCCTCTGTTTGCAGCTCCAATCCGGCTGCAGGTTCTCAAGACGCAGGCCAGCGTGATGCTATCGGCAGCGATGCTCTCGGCCTCCATCCGATCGAACAGCTCCAGCGCCTCCTCATCTTCGCCATGCTGAGCATACCCTCTGATCAATGCAGTCCATGTAACCACATCTCTCACTGTGAGGGCATCGAACACTCGATGCGCACTGCCGAGCAGTTCACATTTCGTATAGTGATCGATCAGCGAGCTTCCGATCAGGCTATGGTGCTCCTCTTCCAAGAACCCAAATGCCACGATACGGCCGTGGATTTGCCTGCCCTTATCCATAGCCCTCGTGCTTCCGCATGCTTTGAGGATGCAAGAGAAGGTGATGGTATCGGGTGCCACATGATCAAGCTGCATCCTTTCGAAGCACAGCAACGCTTCCTCCCCGCATCCACGATCGACGTATCCTGCGATGAGCGCATTCCACGAGACCACATCCCGGCAAGGAAGCTCATCGAACACTTCACGAGCTTTGTCTAGCATCCCACGCTTCGCGTACATGTCGACCAATGCATTGCCCACGAAAGGATTCGATTTCCAGAGCTCATCCCCTGCAATGGCATCCTCGATGCCTCTGATCTTCGCCGACATCTGGTCGTTTGCGCAAGCTTTGATGATGCAACAGAGGGTCACGTGGTCAGGCACGATGCCCTCGAGCTGCATGCATTCGAAGCGATCCATGGCTTCTTTGCTGCGCCGGGATCGGGCATAGCCAGAGATGAGCATGTTCCATGCGATCGAATCGCGGACAGGTAGATCCTCGAAGACTTCCTGTGCTTTCTGGAGCATGCCACATCTGGCATACATGTTGACCAAGGCATTGCCGATGTAGCGATTCGATCGAAGGAGCCCCAGCCTGTCGATCTGGCCATGGAGCTCGGACCCTTTCTCGGCAGCAGGGATGCTGGCACATGCGCTGAGGAGGCAGCAGAAGGTAACGGAGTTGGGAGAGATGCCATGGTGCAACATCCTGTCGTAGAGGGAGAGAGCTTCCTCGCCATATCCATGGCTGGAATAGCCTTCGATCAACGCAGTCCATGTGACCACATCTCGGCACGGCAGCGCTGCAAACACGCCCCTCGCGTGCTCGAGCATACCACATTTCGCATACATGCTGACCACCGCATTTCCCAGGGCCTGATTCCTGCCCAGCAATCCCTTCGCGGCGATCGCTGCGTGCAAGGCGGATCCATGCTCTGCGTCCTTCAGCTTGCTGCAGGCTTTCAGCAAGGCGGCGAAGGTGCGGGCAGCGGGCTGGATGGAGGAGGCCTCCTGCATGCGCTTGAATGCATGGAGAGCATCGCCGAGCTTCCCGGATCGGATGTAGCCATGGATGATGCCCTCCCATGAGCATCTAGCGTCAGGAACGGGGTTTTGCAGAGGCATCGAGGGCAGCAATCTTCATCCCCCGATCGGGAGCACGAGCTTCTGCTTCTTCTTCTTCTTCTTCTTCTGAAGCAGCTCCCTGAAATCATGGCGAAACAACAGATCATCTGCAGTGTATCTGCTCCATGCATTTGAACCGCGCTTCTTTGTCTCGGAAATCTGCAACGCCAAGAAACGTCTGCGTGATTCCCAGATCGGAGGTAGCCATGGATGATGCTGTCCCATGAGCATCTACCCTCAGGAACAGGCACTCCAATCCGGGGTCATGAGCTTGCTTCTGAAGCAGCTTTCTGGAGTCATGGCGAAACAGATCTATGCACAGCACCGCGTCAAATGCATCAAATGCATTTGAACCGCCCTTCTTTCTCAGAAAACCTGCAAAATGCCAAGAAATGTCTGCATGATTCCTGAGGCAAAATAAGGACTTTCGGAATCAAACCAAAGGACACTCTGCACAAGAGGACAGTTTGTGAAGCTCCCCACATTTTGCAGATGGCGAACCAGCTTGCTGAAATCATGGCTAAACAGAGTATGTATGCATATATATATATCACTGTTCAAATGCATTTGAACCAGTCTTCTTTCTCAGGAAATCTGCAGTGCCAAAAAATGTTTTTTGCATGATTTTGGAGGCAAAATTTATAAGAAGTGCAGAAACTCAACAGAAGGACCTTTTGTGAAGCTCCCCACATTTGCAGATGGCGAACCAGCTTTCTGAAATCATGGCTAAACAGAGCACATATATATATCACTGTTCAAATGCATTTGAACCGGTCTTCTTTCTCAGGAAATCTGCAATGCCAAGAAATGTTTTTTGCATGATTTTGGAGGCAAAATTGATAAGAAGTGCAGAAACCAAACAGGACATTTTGTGAAGCTCCCCACATTTGCAGATGGCGAACCAGCTTTCTGAAATCATGGCCAAACAGAGCGCATATATATATCACTGTTCAAATGCATTTGAACCGGTCTTCTTTCTCAGAAAATCTGCAATGCCAAGAAATGTTTTTGCATGATTTTGGAGGCAAAATTTATAAGAAGTGCAGAAACCAAACAGGCCATTTTGTGAAGCTACCCTCACATTTGCAGATGGCCAACCAGCTTTTCTGAAATCATGGCTAAACAGATCATATACAGCACACATAGATATCACTGCTCAATGCATTTGAATCCACTCTTCTTTCTCAGAAAATCTGCAATGCCAGGAAATGTTTTTGCATGATTTTGGAGGCAAAAATAAGAATTGCAGTAACCCAACAGAAGGACATTTTGTGAAGCCCCCCACATTTGTAGATGGCCAACCAGCTTTTCTGAAATCATGGCTAAACAGATCCTATACAGTACATATATATATATATCACTGCTCAATGCATTTGAATCACTCTTCTTTCTCAGAAAAAGCTGCAATGCCGAGAAATGTTTCTACATGATTTTGGAAAGAAGTGCAGAAACCAAGCAGATGGACATTTTGTGAAACTCCCCCAAAGTTGTAGATAGATGGATGAATTGCGAAGGATCTACCTTAGGTTTAGTTAGGGTTTTGGAGTTAGTGTGTGCGGTTTAAAGCCTGTTTTCTAGTACATTACAGTGTACGAGATCATCGCTTCAAACATTATAATCCAGAAAAAATCTTCCTTGTTCTTTATCCGAGTCCCTTCAAAAATGTTCTTTCTTTCAAGTCCTTTAGTACAATAGATTTATGGATCATTGTTTGTTAATAAAAGTTCCTCATACCTAATTAGGTCCGAAACATGGCAAGAACACCACATAATCTTGATTTGTTCTGTGCCATAGCATCAATGGAGATTTGTTTCTACTGTTATCATCTTTGATGGATCTAGAAGAAGAGAGATGAAGATGGAGTCGAATGGTAGCATGCTCCAATTTGTCGCAAAATCCATGATCGAGTTGCAGAGATTGTATTTACACTGCATCTGTTATTTGAACACATTCTAGTATGGGTTTTCAACTGTATATAGTTCAGTTTACTGTTCCCCTGTATTTACATATACAAAAGAGTCCAGCTTTAATCAACTACGTCAGATTTATGAACATGTGATTGACGAATGCATCGTACTCCCCCGATGAAAAACTGATTGCACTTCTTCAAGAGCTTGTGCTTGGGACTTTCACAAGTCCTTCCGTGGTGAGGCAGGCTGTCAGTATCCTCAGCTTCTTTTAAACCTCATGAGCTCAGAAATCACAGCAGCTGAGAAACAAGATAACCTGCCAACTCCCCTCTGCAAGCCTGTTGCTTAAAGCTTTTGCAAGCACGATACCCTTCTTCAGCGAAGCTTTTTGGTACCCTCCGCTTTGGATTGGCTTGTCATCTGAATGGAGGTGCTTTCAAAGGAAGCTGCAAATAGGAGCTAGCAGAAGTTTCCATAATGAATGCAATGCATCTTTTACAAGCTCTTGAGGAATAAGTAGAGGCATATGTTACCCGATATTTGCATGTAGAAGATCTCCATATCGAGCTTTCTGCATACTCCATGAAGCTGCAATGGACATATGCACAGACACCCATTCCATGTAGCAGTCCAGAGTAAGCCTGTAGCTAGCAGTTCCCAATGCAATGCCTTTCTTTTAGCTGATTGATCCTTCTGATCTCATCTTTTAGCTGATTGATCCTTTGGATCTCATTTCGACTAGCTTCCATCTTGTATGTCGGCATCGGCATAAATATTGTACATAGAAATATAGGCTGAAGAACCCTTCTTGTCCAATCGTGTTATTTGTTCGAATGCCTCTCTTCCAATCTCAATGTTAGCATACCTTCTACATGCAGCTAGGACGGCAAGCCACATCACAACGTTGAAATTAAACGAAGACTCCCCTACCATAGCTGCCATTCTATCCAGTTGTCCTGCTCGACCAAAAAGATCGACCATGCATGTGTAATGCTCCAGGGTAGGAATAATACCACGCATTTCTTTGAAATAGATCTCACCCTCCTCTACAAAGCCACCATGAGAGCAAGAGCTCATAATGCATAGGAAAGTTACTGCATCGGGTTCATTACCATCTGCTCTCATTCTTTCTACCATACCGAGGACAGTTTCAGTTTCACCCAGTTGTGCATATCCTGTGATCAGTGAATTCCACATGATCAGATCTCGAACTGGGAGCTTGTCGAATATGGCTTGAGCTTCCTCAAGTACACCACATTTCGAATACATATCGACCAAGGCAGTTCCAACAATGAGATTGTTATCAAGGAAGCCTTTCCTTTCGATGTCACAATGAATCTTTCTGCCTATTTCTGCAGCTCCGATGCTCCCACAAGCTTTCAAGATACAAGCATATGTAAACTCCGATGGAGAGAGACCCATGATTTGCATGCGGTTGAACTCATTTAGAGCTTCCTCCTCCTGCTCGTATGTGGCATAACCTGAAATGAGTGCAGTGCACACAATGACATCATGGGATCCAAGTCTGTCAAACACATTCCTTGCATCTAATAGAAACCCTAATTTGGAATACATATCAACCAATGTGGTGTCCAGAACAATATCATCTTCTTCCAACAATCCTTTGCTAATCAGTTCTGAATGTATTTCTCTACCCTTATCTATATTTCCAGTGCTCCAAAATGCTCTCAAGGCGCAGGAGAATGTAATTGTATTTGGAGAGATGCCCTCCAATCGCATCTGCTCAAAGCAATCTAACGCTTCGCTACAGCATTTGTGATCGAGATAGCCTGAAATTAGTGCGGTCCACGAGACAACATCATGCGTGGGAAGTTCCTTGAGTATTTCCTTTGCATCAGCCAGAAGACCACATTTTGCGTACATATCAAGCAATGCATTTCCAATCACAACATTACTTGCTAACAAACCTTTCTTTGCAATGTCAGCATGTATCTTTCTCCCATGATTCAAAGCTCTGATATGACCACAGGCTTTCAAGCTGCACGTAAATGAGAAAGCATCTGGACAGATGCCTTCAAGCTGCATTTTTTCAAAGCATGTTAACACCTTGTCGTTCAATTCATGCTGCACATAACCTGAAACCAATATATTCCACGACACTGTGTCATGGATTGGTAGCTTATCGAACACCTCCTGAGCTATAGTGATTGCACCACATTTTGCATACATATCAATCAATGCATTGGAAAGGAAAAGATCGTCACTCAATAAACCCTTTTTATAAAGCTCGATGTGTATCTCATTACCTCTACCAATGGCACCGATGATCCCACAAGCTTTTAGAAGACAAGCATATGTCGTTATATCTGGTGAGATGCCTTCCTTCTGCATATCTACGAGACAGCAAAGTGCCTCTGTCGCATGCTCGTGCTGTACATACGCACCGATCAAAGCATTCCAAGAGGCAGCATCATGGGTCGGAAGACAATGGAATACCTCCGCTGCTTTTTCGAGAGACCCACATTTGGCATACATTTCCACCAATGCATTGACTAGATAAGGGTTTCGTTTGAGCATCCCCTTTTTGGTGACCTCAAGATGTATGCATTTTCCCTGTTCAATGGCCTTCAGGCTAGTACAAGCTTTCAGAATGGAAGTATATATAAAAGCATCTGGCTCAATTCCCTTGTCTTGCATGTCCTTGAAACAGTCTAGAGCCTTCTCGCTAAGGTGCTCGTATTTGACATAACCTGAAATTAGAGTAGTCCATGAGACGACATCACGAGCCGAGAGATCGTCAAACACTTGCCGTGCTTTTGCTAGGTCTCCACACTTCACATACATGTCCACCAGAGCATTACCAAGAATTTGGTTTCTCCTCAATAAACCGTTCTGAGAAATCTCATCGTGTATCTCTACGCCTTTCGATAAGTCTCCCATATTAGCACATGCTTTCAGGATCCACATGAATGTAACTTCGTTCGGAGAAATGCCCTCGGACAGCATCCGTTCGAAACAAGTCAGAGCTTCAGCACAGCTATCATGTTGCACGTATCCAGAGATCAATGCTGTCCATGGAACTACATCTCGAACACGAAGCAGCGAAAACACTTGGCGTGCGTTCAGAAGCAAGCCACATTTGGCATACATATCAAGCAAGGAGCTACCGAGATAAGGATTGATTCCAAACCAACCCTCCTCGATAATCCCTGCGTGGATCTCGTACCCGATTCCAACATCTCCACATTTGGAGCACACTTTCAGCAAGGCGATAAGAGTGCGTGTTCGGCACGTCGCATCTTCCCGCATCATGCGATAGAGGCACAACGCATTCTCCAAGTCTCCGTAGCCAAGATAAGCGGCGGCGAGCGAGGCAAGCGAAGCATCGGAGGTCGACGCCGACGCCGCCGCCGCCGCCGCCTTGCAGAAGCATCTCCGAGCATCTGAAACGCTTCCTACCTCGGCCCACATGGAAACGAGGCCGCTGCCGAGGATCCCATGGCCGTCCAATCCGTTCGCGCAAGCGCGGAGATGCACGCCAATGGCCCGATGCACACTCTTCTCTTCCGCGCACTCCTGGATCAAGGCGACGCACTCTCCGATGGAGAGATCAGGGACCTCCAGAAGGTCGTTCCGGCCGTTGATGCGCGGGTAGAGCGACATAGTGGGAGAGTCTGTGCTTACTTCTTGGGCGGGGTATGGAGGCCTTTCTGGTGCGGGGCGGGGGGCCATAGCTGGTGGCAGCTGAACATCGGGGAGCAGGAGAGAGGGATGGAGCTTCGCCATGGGAGCTCCCATAGCTTCTCTGCTCCCATGGACCCTTCTTCCTTCTCCTTCTTCTCCTCCTCCTCCTTCTTCGAGCGATGCTAAGTATGTATGCATGTATGTATGTGCGGATGCATGCATACACGCAAGCATACATACATCCATGTACCCACGCATACATACATACATGTACCCACGCATACATACACACGCACACATACGCAGATGCATACATAGGCTATGCATACATACACACGCACGCACGCACGCACGCATGCATACAGACATGCATGCATGCATGCATGCACAGCACACATGCTTACAAACATGCATGCATGCACAGCACGCATGCATACATACATACAAGCATGCATGCATGCATGCATACACACGAGCATTACATACATACGAAACATACATCCATGTACGCACGCGTACATACATTATATACGCACGCAACGCATAGGCTATGCATACATAACGCATCGCGCACATGCATGCATACATGCATGCATACATGCATGCATACATGCATGTATACATACATGCATGCATACATGCATACATACATGCATATATACATGCATGCATACATGCATGCATACATACATGCATACATACATAAAGACAGACAAACACATGCGCGCGCACACGCGCACATGAATGCATGCATGCATGTGTAGGTTAGGCATTCATGCACACATGCATGCATGCATACATAGATTATGCACGCATGCACACATGCATGCACATGTAGATTATGCATACATACATGCATGCATATGTAGATTATGCATGCATACATCGGTCGGTTACATGCCATTGTCAGGCTCTGAACGATGACGAATCGGGCGCATCATCGGAGGCACTGCTGGCATGCATCTGGTCGCATCTCTCGAATAATAAGCCCCATGTGATGATGTTCGCAGATCGCTCCGATCGCCACTCTGCAGACGTAATGCATGATGACGAGATCGACGAGAACGCTGAAAGCGATCCCGAGTCCCCGAAGTCTGGGGGTCAGAGAACGAGAGAAAATAGGCATGAATCAGGATCGGGATCGGTCAATGGATTCGATCGATCGATGGGTTCAAACAATTGGCACAATGGCAGGCTCCTCGATAGAACAAAACCACAAAACAAGCAATGTCCATGTCCATGTCTACATTGCTTCTCCGGAACAAAGCATCCATTCGTCATTTTGCAAACTACGGTATCATTCTCATTTGTCCGAGATCCATAATAATCTTGTTATATGGAATTTTGCTCCTATTTTCCACCTCTGTAGCAGTAGTAGTTACACGCAATGTATATGAATTTCCCATTTGGGTTATTTGTAGCCATTCGGCATTGTTTTATAACTACTAATGACAGGATGATTTTTTTTCCCAAAGCATCTGCAAAAGAAAAAAAACGTATCGTTTTGGAGCCTGTAAATCTATAGGATCAAACCTCTCCGTCTAATTCGAAGAAAACCACATTCCCCGATCATCAGCATGCGCGTCCTTCGAACGATCCTCGCATCTTGATATTTCTAGGAGGAATCGGATGAACCTCGCGATCTTTTCGTTTCGCTGAAATCGTATGAACACTACTTCTGTCGTCAAAAATCCCACAGTCTGGCGACCGCAAAGAAATTGGATCACTACTCTTTGTTTCCTCGATAGTGCACCGAATCTGACCTCAGGGAACACTATCCTGCCCCAAGCTAAACTTCGGAAGCACAAAACCATGAGCCTTATAAGGCTTCGGACCAACAAGATCGTTGCGGGAATTCCTAACATCTTTTAATTTTCATTCCGATGCTCCGATCGACTTGCCGATTCTAGCCAGATTCCAAAGGAATTGAGTCGATTCCGACCGTCGACACGATGCCAGTCTGTTTTGATACCTTTACCTAGCGCACCGACATCTAGATGGTGTCCATGTGCATGTCCATGTCCATGTCCAGATGCCCAGATGATGTCCATGCCCATGTCCAAATCATGTCCATGTCAAGATGGTGTCCATGTCCAGATGATGTCCATGCCCATGTCTAAATTGTGTACATGCCCATGTCCATGTCCTCAGATGGTGTCCATGCCCATGTCCTCAGATTGTGTCCATGCCCATGTCCAGATGGTGTCCATGCCCATGTCCAGATGGTGTCCATGCCCATGTCCAGATGGTTTCCATGCCCATGCCCATG
>JBBBWG010031109.1:12398-28803 GCA_037176905.1 Azolla pinnata | reverse complement strand
GATCTCTTCCCTGATGGGGATGCATATATACCCATCTAGCAATCAATCAATCAATCTATCCATCTATCCATCTATCAATCAATCTCTATCTATCTATCCATCTATTTATCATTCAATCCATCAATCTATCTATCCATCTATTTATCATTCAATCCATCAATCTATCTATCTCTATCTATCTATCCATCTATCTGTCTATATGGGGAGGATGAGATACATATAGTCACATAGGGGTGGATGAGAAACGGAAGCACTGACCGTGATGAGCGTACGAGTATGCAAAGCGCCATGAGTAGATGTGGTCACCGGGACGAAGCTCTTCCCTGGAGATGCGATGAGACAGGAAGCCCATCGCCACACAGGCACCGCAGGCTTCTCGCTAGTCTGTCGGTCGTGAGCAGCACGCGAAGCAGAGAACAGAGCTTCGTCTTCCATGTGCCATTTGCATGCATGCATTGCATGCATGTGTGTATGTGGTTTCACACACACAGACAAAACGAACAGATGTTGTGTTATAGAAAAACGCTTGATGATTGTAGACTGTTAAGCAAGATCAAAGCAAGATTAAGGAGCAATTAGGTATTAATCCAGATCACTCATTACCATATCGATTGAATCCCGCAGTAGAGCTCATAGGTATGTGCTAATCAGTGATCTGGATTAATATCTAATCGCTCTTTGATCTCGCTTTGATCTTGCCTAACAGTCTACAGTCGATGTTATAGAAAAGACTAGTTGTAGACTGTTAAGCAAGATCAAAGCGAGATCAAAGAGCGATTAGGTATTAATCCAGATCACTCATTAGCATATCAATTGAATCCCGAGATAGAGCTCATAGGTATGGGCTAATCAGTGATCTGGATTAATATCTAATCGCTCTTTAATCTTGCTTTGATCTTGCCTAACAGTCTACAATCAGTGTTGTAGGAAAAGGCTTGATGGTTGTAGACTGTTAAGCAGGATCAAAGCAAGATTAAAGAGCCATCAGGTATTAATCCAAATCACTAATTAGCGTATCGATCGAATCTCGAGATAGAGCTCATAGGTTATGCTAATCAATTATCTGGATTAATATCTAATCGCTCTTTAATCTTGCTTAACAGTCTGTAATCAACGTTATAGAAAAGACTTGATGGTTGTAGACTGTTAAGCAAGATTAATGAGCAATTAGGTAGTAATCCAGATCACTAATTAGCATATCGATAGAATCTCAAGATAGAGCTCATAGGTTATTATGCTCCTGTGCCTGTAGAACACCAAATTGATCAGATGCATGAGTCTGTATCTCACCAGATGATGGGATGCATACATGCTGTTTACATCATGACTTGTTAACTGATAGTCTACGTATAGCATGACTCTAGTTGTGCATTAATTTCTACTACAATGATCCGGTGCATGCAAGAGTTCATAACATGCTCGATATATTCCCTTGGGCATAATCGTAGAGTATTTCTGGACCTTTGTTCTGTTCTTGACGCCTTCGACAACTTGTTCAGTTCATCGATGATCCTACTGATGCTTTTGACTTGTGAATGCTCAATGTTGTCGATGTCAAGCTCATCGATGTCTTGAAAAACAACCAATGCAGTTACAAAAGTTAGCTCATAGCGGTATCCCTCTCCTCGATGATATAGTTTTAAATCACCAGTTCAGCGATCGACAAGAGACACTAAGCTCACCGATGCCCGCGTACAAACGTGCGACGGTTGCCTGTTTTGATTTACAAAGTTCATTGATATATAGATGCCCAGCTGAGATCAGCTATAGCTAGTATGAACAGCAAGTTGATCGATCGAGTTTAACTCTCTGTGCTAGCTGATCCAAATGTCGGGCGTTGTGAAATGCAGAAGCAGCTGGTGTGCCTCTTTTGGAATTCCTTCCTCCATGGAATTTCATCTAAACCTGCTTGTGCATACAATCAAGCTCAGCATTAAACACAAGATCATACATGGAATACATATCTGATGAAGTATTGGAACCTGCGAAACACAAGGTTGTCTTACAACAGACAACAAAATCAGACTCTCTATGCACAATTTGTGCAATATAGCACATGGCATATAACCTCTGTAAAAAAGCACATGAACACTCTGATACCAGAGAGCATATTGAAGTGCTGAGGCGCCCGAATCGCACGATAACAAACTGGTAATCTCCTAACACAGATCCGCATCACAACCTCCACAAACAACAGAATGTACATTTCCTATTGCACAAGATTTTTAACATCGTGTGATTGTGAAATTTAAGCTGTTCTAGATCCCAAAGCTTTTCACTCGAAACTAGAAATGTGTGTGTATATATATATAGATATATATATATGAAGATGCCCTTGGCTGCCTTACCAGGGTATCTTCAACCCAAAGCTTCCTCTGGGTAATCAATGACTGCTTTCTTTTACTTGTTATCTGACTAATTAAATGTTGACAGCATAAGGAAGCAATGTTGACCACTTAGCGTCCATTGCTGTGCTCCGAATTACTATTCAGGATGACTCCAGAAATTTACTCACCAGAGTGCTTAATCTGTAATACAATACAACTGCTCTTTTAAGGCCCAAGTTGAAGCCGTTATGAAAATGCACACGTCGAACATATTCGTTCGCATTTGGATGCGAGACTTTACCTGCCTGGATAAGCTTGTTAATTGCCTATTCAGAAGCTTTTGATCCCATCCACATGTCTTTCTGATGTATCATCTGTTTTCTCCTTATAGATATGGGGTTCAAAAGAAACCCTATTATATTTGGAATCATTTCAATACTTCTAATCCACTTCCATTTTTGTATGAATTTAATGCTATTAGCATCCTCAAGATAGGCTAGCCGGTTTGGAAACTCAAAATAGCCGAGCATCTTTGGTTGAAGGGAGTGCAGAGTTTATATTTTGCGAAGCAAGAAGTTTTTTCACTTGTGAAGATTCCATGGTCACAAAACATCCTCTTTCTTTAGCATCCGCAATTAGGGCAGCCCAGTCCTCTGACTGCACCAGTGCTGCGGCGTTACCTATAACCTGTCACACAGATAGACATATACAAACATGAGGATGCATCACGAAACATTACACACAAACATGATAACTGTGGCTACTGAATGGATCCATCTCAGACTAGAACAGAAAGCATACAAATAGAAAAAAATTTAGATGCCATAACGAAGTTGCACACAACCAGTACATTTCACATTCACACACTGCACGGTTTTTATATCAATGGCACAAGTAACAAATGAAACGATAGCATACCCAAAGGCATCGACGTGCTCGTGTTAGAGCCACATTCATTCTTCGAATATCTGCAACAAAACCAACTCCATGGTCTGATGCACGTACACATGACATTATAATTACATCTCTTTCCTGTCCTTGAAATGCATCTACTGTGTTGATGTACACTTTATCCACATCAGATCCAGATATAGACCCGAATTCATGATGCAAACACCTAAGCTGCAATTTGTAAGGAGTGATGACACCCACCGACACTTTACCGATTCTTGCTGACTTTATGAAGCTCTGGAGATATTCGTACAACCTAGCTGCAAAATTTGCTTCATTGACATTCTGGTAAGACACAGAATTCCCCTTGTGAGATTCTCTGCCATGACTTACATCATAAAAAATATATGGTCTCAGAAGAGCATCTCGATGATAAGACTCATCAGGTTGAGATGCCACATTTTCACTATCTGTAAGACGGCCTTGGTAAAAATACCGTGACGGAAAATCTCTAATCTGAGGATGCATGCGATATTGAACCGATAAAAGTATTGTTGGGCAGCCACCCTGCTGAAATCGTTCAAATAAACTCCGACTGTACTGTAATGTATGGGCAGCACGACTGATGACAGTTGCAGGTAACTGTCGAGGATCGCCTATTAAAACACACCGTGTAGCACCCAAACTCAATGGTGGTAAAATTGCTACTTCACTTGCTTGGGCTGCTTCATCAATCACAACCATGTCAAAACCACGACTAAGATGGTTGAATAGCCGGCGACCACTACTCGAAATGGTTGTAAACACAATTTCAGCTTCATTCGCAAAACTTGCCTCTAATTTTGTTCGAGCATCCTCCAATGAGAAACCAGTTCGGAAACGGCTTTCTACAATATACAATCGTGACATTTCGACCATGACTTTATCTCTTTCTTCTACAATAGCTGCTACTTGTTGCAACTTCGTATCACGTGTTTGATCTCGGGCTGAGAGAACTTCTGGATCTACTCCCACTGAACCCTGGGTACGAGCCGCAGCTGCTGCAGCAGCTAATTCCTGTTGCAATGATGCAATTTGATGCATCAAAAATACTTCTCTTGCACGAAGTTGTTGCAGCCAACCCAAGACATCATCTCTAGACATCCCTAAAAGATTATCTGATCTCCGTTCAACAGACACAGCTTGGGAAGCCCTAGCTTGAGTGTCAACGCCAACTCGAGCAACATTAGGTCGATATACTCTCATCTCTCCATCAATAAAACCTCTATCTAGTACCCTTGTCAAGAGTTCATCAGTTGCTGCATTAGAGGGAGCACAAACCAGCATTCTAGGTTTGGGGCACAATTTTGGCAGAATCCTTGCCAAGTTACGATCCATATTCTGTAAAACATCATCCAGACCTCCTTCATGAGATGAGGTATTTTCATTAGCATCCTCTGACTTAAGAGCATCTGGTGCCAGCTTCTTCAATAACGCTGCATAGTACCTCTGATATTGCACAAGATGTATTACATTGAGCATTCCCCAAACTGTATGTGTTTTACCAGTACCAGGTGGCCCTTGAACAAGAGTAAAAGGCCATGAACCATGTTGTTGCCCAGATGCACCAACACTGTATGAAATTGAAGCAGTGTGCATTGCTGCCCATTTAATGGCACTGAGCTGTGGATTATTAAAATTCATATGAAGATGTTGGAGAAACGGTTCTGTAATACACTCAGGCATAGCTGGAGCCTCGTCCTCATATCGGGGAAAGAAGTCTGGTTTAGGGTTAAGTATAGCTTTAATCATCTGCAAATAACACAGGCTTCAGCTGAAGACAATGACAAACAGGCACATGTGTTGAAATGGTAACGAGGATGCAATCATTAACCTGTTGTTGAAGATTCTGAAAACCATGCAAGGCCACATATTCACGTTGGGTTGTTGCAAGAGAACCAAGTACAGTTAAATACCACAGAATCCCTTTGGTTTGATATTTCCGGATTATTGCTCCTTCTTCACTCATTTGGCTGGCAGAAAAACCCTTTGTATGACTAAACTATGATTGATGTTATAACCTTTCTAGACCTTGGAACGAACTTCTTAACCATTATACAAACCTTTCACCCACATAAAAGCGAAGTATGGCTCCATGCGGGTCTCGGGTATCAATAGGTACATAACGCCTAATGATGCCAGCTATACGACTCGAGAAATTGGATTTGCTAGCTTCAGAACCATTGGTTTGCTTCATCCTAATGCCTGAAAAAAGCATAATAGGATGCATAGTTCACAAAGAATCTAAACGTAAAATATTGGCACAGTTTTGAGGTACTACGAGTCAATCTAACGAAAGGTTATACCTGTACCAGGCTTTGGAGTAGAAATTACTGCAACTTCACCCTCTTTAAACCATAGTTTACTTTGACTATCTCCAGGAAGGAGAACCAATTCATACCATCCTTGAATAAAGAAGCAAAACAAACTAACATTCTTCATCAATTTTGCAAGAATACAGAACAACTAAAATAGAAATAAAAAATGTCCTTTACCTCTTTCACACCTTTCAACATTTTTTACACAAACTTGAATATGTGGATCCTTAGTGGCTTCGTCACACAATTCTTCCCATGTGCTATGCAATTGTGCCCGACATTCTTCAAAGAGAAGGGGCTCAAACACATTCACATAGTCTCGCACAGACTCGAAACTACCAGGAACACATTGAAGTTCAGCATCATCTACATACAGTACAGAAGTAAACATTGAATAAAAATAAAGGGCAACAATGACCACTACCTGTGAGTTTATATTCATCAGCAGGGCAACAATGACAACTACCTGTGAGTTTGTATTCATCAGCAGATAACAGAAGATCAATTCAGTTTTATCCAAAAGAAGCTGCATGATGTCTATCACCCATTTCTTGATGGTTCATCATCAACAGGAAGTATTAAACAAAGTTTCGTTTTACATAGGCATGCACAATCACCCTTAATAAGGTAAATAAGTAGATAACCTTAATGAACAGATAAATATTAAAAGAAACAGAGGATAGAAAAGAACAAAATACTATTAGAAAAGGAAACTGCTGACTCAGAAGCCCGAATTAAATCTATAGATGATATTAGCTGCATGATAGAAAACTGCCGACTCAGGTCACATATATTATGCACAATCATGAACTGAAGATCAGATTATTGAGCTGAGTCTAAGCTGATTGACATCATGGACATCTCAATTTTTTCCAAACGCAGAATCCCTTCCTTGTATGCAGCATTTCCAGCTACCTAATTTACCATATGCGTAAGGGCTACACACAAAGGTCAATACAAGATCAGTTTATGGAACATAAAATTGGTTGATTGATAACATGCACGAGTCGGAAAATTTCCATAAACATTGTCCTGCTCATGTAGCACAACCACTATAAGAGGATGCAACCAAACCTTTGAGTCGTTCAATCATCATGCACTTAGGGAATATACACACAATTACCAATCGACATACGTACCTCCCCTAAGATCGTTAGAGGATCAGCACATGGAACTAAGGCTAAGCTGAACTCATGCATAATGTAGATTCCTCCCATATAAATTAACCCATTTATTCACCACAACTAACACAAGAACTTCTACTGAAAATTCACCTAAAAAGTTTAAATACTCTTAGTGACTATAGACAGGGGTGCTCTTCAACTAACCAGCTAGTTTCCACAGTTTATCAGAAGTGACCTCCCTATGCAGACGTTCGATTGAGGAGTCTTGAGAATATGCCATTTGCTTCCTAAAGCTGACTGGATTATTTTGTCCCCTTCGCTTCGCCCCAGGAGGTTTGAATGGTTGAGAGTCTTTCGCTTTATTTTCTCTTCCTTGCTTCCAATTAGTCTGTGCTGAGAATGAATCACTAGTAGGGCCCACAATAGATCTAGTTCCTGGTATATTTTCTGGGATAATTGGATCACAAGTGCTATCATCCAAGGCATCAGAATTCAATGCATCAGTAACATTTGGATCAATTGATGCCGACTTCTTGGATGTGTCTTTGTGACCCCTTAAAGAATTTTTTGCTGAAGCGTTATCATGTGGGGGTGCCCGTTTAGCAGCCTCATCCACATCAAGAAACACGGTTTGTCGAGTGCGCTTTCTACCAAGCATTGCATTCTTCTGGTCTACTCTTCCATTGTTTTCTAAGTCTGTTGACGTCTTGCACTCCTTCATAGACCGGTGTCCTTTCGAGGGCTCCATTTGATTGTGAGGAGTATCAAAATGACACTTTGGTACTAGTGTATGATCTTCTATATCTTCTCCGCTCCAACATTAGCACTGGATCTCCCATGAACCTCTTAGCTGAAGCTCTCCTACCTGAATCGCAGTTAGCTGAAAGATTAATATCAAATTGATTAGTCTTCGTGATAGAGTTGCTAATGGAACTTAACATGAAGAGAAAAAAGCGTAAGATTGCAATGCAGTCGACACCTTCCAGCTGCACCAGTCCTTCACTCCTACGCCCATTATTCTCTGCATACATTTTCGTCCATCTCAGCATCTGATTAGATATTTGAGAATTTCGCCTCCCTCCAAAACACATGATGAGTTGATTCCATCGGCAAAATAGATTAATCATAATACAAACAAAGATTCATCTTTGGGATCTGAGACTATTCATAGCCTTTGCAAGCGTGTTTTCCTTTGACATTTCACGATCTAAGCCTATTCACAGTGCAATTTTGAGTTCGTTTCCACTAACTCGAGAGCATAGCAGGCAACAATAAAAGCAAAAACCAAACGATGCAGGAATGGAGAATGACGCCATTGGGGCGTCCGAAAACGAGCCTCGAAAAAAAGAGGAAAGAAAGAAACACAAACAACGAAAAAATTCACGGCGAAGGAAGCAACCTGGTCGTAGAAACGAGAAACAAAGCTGCGACAGAGCGAGGGCGGGGCCGGAGGGTTCCACAGCAAGAGCAGAAATCAGCAGGAGGAGGTAGATCTGGCGGATTAGGGTTTCAGCAGAGATCAAAGAAAGCGATCAAGAAGAAGAAGAAGAAGAAGAAGGAAAAAGAGAAATGTTTGTTTACTGATTGACTTTGCTTAATGTGAGAAATTTTCCTTAATCCTCGTGATTAGTGATGATGAGCATCATTAATCAACACGTGATTAGCATTACCCAAAGGCATCGCTTGAGCCGCGAAACGATTAGTAGCACGGACCCGAGATTAGCGCACTTAAACAAAGCGCTCCGATCGATCATCGCATGCTTCCGTTGTTCCGATTAGAGGGGCGATGATCGGAACAGAAGCGGGGAAGAAATAGCATTACCCAAAGGCATCGCTTAAGCCGCGAAACGATTAGTTGCACGGACTCGAGATTAGCGCACTTAAACAAAGCGCTTCGATCGATCATCGCATGCTTCCGTTGTTCCGATCAGAGGAGCAATGATCGGAACAGATGCGGGGAAGAAATAGCATTACCCAATGGGCATCGCTTGAGCCGCGAAACGATTAGTCGCACGGACCCGAGATTAGGGCACTTAAGTAACGCCCTCCGATCGATCATCGCATGCTTCCGTTGTTCCGATCAGGAGCAATGATCGCAACAGAAGCGGGGAAGAAATAGAATCCCGATGAAAAGCTTCGAGATGCTTTTCGTCCCCCCGACGGAAGAAGGTTTGTCGTGAGATTCTGGCCATCCGGAGATTCCAGAAGCATAAGCAAGATCTTCGCCCGAATCAACTCGCCAAAATAGGACGCCTGCTCTCTGAATCATCATCCCTCGACTGGCTCTCGTCAGCCGTCGATCCGCTCGATCCGATTGTTTACTACGCCCCTCGCTGCACCGAATGCAAATGCAGCTGCGCCGACAAAGTTAGTTAGCCAGATACGGATCCAGGCTTTCAGTCGAGCCAGACTGCGGGCTGATGAAGTTGGGCGAATGTTTTGATAGCACGCAGACCAAGGGTAAAGCATATGAGAAGCAAAAAAAAAAAACCAAGCAGATTATGCGCCCCAAGTAGCGTGCAGATGAGAGAGCGAAAGAGCATAACTTCGACGGCACACAAGCGGGATTTTGCCTCGGGGGCAAAGTTTATAAGAACACGGAGGCAATTTCGATCGGGACATCGACAGATCAGAGCAGATGGAAGCCCTGGGCTCTGCTGCTTCCGAACGAGGCATTCGGGGCACGATGGAGTGGCTAGCGAACGCGGGCGGGCTCCGGAGAAGCGAGACGCAGACACTGGTGCCGCGGGCGGCGGCTTGCGCGAGGTGCGGGAACGAGTCGTCGATCGTGAGCTACGACAACGTGCTCGAGCTCTTCTCGCTCCCGATCTGGAGATGGCCGGGTCGGAACCCCGCAGTGGTTTGCAGGTCCTACAAACACTGGGTCTGGACGTCGCACTTCGAGCCCCTCCCGAGTCCCACCGTCGATGCTGCCGCCGGTGCGCAGCAGCAGACGCCTCCCGAATCTGCTGCCCCGACGACAGCTCACTGCTGGTCTTGCGCTCACCGTCTCGAGCCCGTCTGCAGATTCTGCCCCGAGTGCGGTTCGCGGCAGGACTTCTGGTGACACGGAATCCCGCGCCTGATTCGTGGCGAACTCCGATCGACCCTGCGCCAGCCAGATTCCTGCCGATCGATCCTGCGCCAGCCAGATTCCTGCCGATCGATCCTGCGCCAGATTCTTGCAGATCTCTGATTGATCCTGTGCCAGATTCCTGCAGATCTCCGATTGATCCTGCGCCAGATTCCTGCAGATCTCCGATTGATCCTGCGCCAGATTCCTGCAGATCTCTGCCGGTTTCTAGCGGCTCAAAACGGCATCGTGTACTCGATTTCTGTAGCTTTCCCGCGCCAAATTTTTTGTTTTTTTTTTGTTTGCTCACCCGCTTCTGCGCCTAGATTTCTGGTGACCTGAACCTGTATTTCTGCCGACTTGATCCCAGTAGAAAACCATAGGATTTTGCGGTGGCTTCATTTCCTGCTGCTGACCGTTCGTAGCATACAGACGAGATTTTCTCGAGACAGGATCTCTTCAAATACTCTTCACCACCTCCCATCTTACCGCAGAAACCCCGTCGGAATTTCGTACTTTGCAACCGTAATGCCCACCTTTGACGAAATCGTTGTTTCTCCAACCTCAAGCGCATCGTTATGCTCTCTTTAATCCCATGTTACTGCCCTCCTCAACATGTACTTAACATATATATATATATATTATATATATATAACAAGACTGCTTCCAAGCTGTCAGACCATGATTCTGTAACAACCAACTGGCAGTATACATATGTGGTGCGCCTATCACATCGAACAAACAAGTGATCGCGCTGATAAAACAAATGCACTTCTGATCATCCATGCCTCTGATGGATTGGTTAAAAACAGTTTCTTTGGGCCATTCCATGCCTGTGATGATTTGGTTAAAACAGCTTCTTTTGGGCCATTCCATGCCTGTGATGATTTGGTTTAAAACAGCTTCTTTTTGGGCCATTCCATGCCCCTGATGGATTGGTTAAAACAGCTTCTTTTTGGGCCATTCCATGCCCCTGATGGATTGGTTAAAACAGCTTCTTTTGGGCCATTCCATGCCTCTGATGGATTGGTTAAAACAGCTTCTTTTGGGCCATTCCATACCTCTGGTGGATTGGTTAAAACAGCTTCTTTTGGGCCATTCCATGCCCCTGATGGATTGGTTAAAAACAACTTTTTGGATTAGTTACAACAGCTTCTTTTGGGCCATCTATGATCTGCTGGATTGGCCAAAACAGCTTCTGAAAGAGCTTTCTGGTCCATCCTTTTTGTTTTCTCACATAGCTCTTGGGCCATCCCTGTACAGTGCTCTCCTGAGCCCTTCAACATCTCACATATCAAAATGCTATACAGGTTTCAACAGAAAGACCAGATTATGAAGAGATGCATCTCCCTGCCTCATGTTCATACCATGTTCCTTTTCTGATCTGAAGCGTGTCAGCCACGCGTCTTGAAAAACGCAAGATCCCAATTTGAAGCAGGAAAGAATATGCCTTCAGAACTTTCCACAAACCGCTCCCCATAAAGAGGGAACTTTTGTCTTCAGCATGATTGGCATTCCACTTGCCCACCACCACCACATGGGCATCTTATATACACTCTTCTCTTACCATTGGTACTTGATCCAATTGAAACCTGACGTAAGGACATACTTCATACACAATACATATTAAGATTGCTGATAAAAACAAGAAATCCAAGAACCATTCGAAAAACTCTGAACACCAATACAAAAGCTTACAGGAACCCTGTCTGATCCAAAAACATGTGATTGCGAAGAAACCAGGGGTCTAACCTTTGAAAGAGTAGAGAAAAATATATATTTTTCAGCAGCCACTGGAAAGAAAGGATTATGACCAAAAAAAACATTTATACAATCATTGATAGATCAATGACTCATAAGAGAGCCGAAGCTCTCAAATACTAGGTCACGGAAAAGTTTTTACTTTGTGCATTTACTCTTTTACATCAAAGAGCTAATATATTTGTGTATTATGGAGGACACATGAGCCTAAGTGCCCAACTAATGAAGTGGGCTTGCAGGAGACATCCTTCCCAATAAATTCACCAAACATTCTGGAAAACAATGATACTCTGTCTAGCTTTCAGAATGTTGAACCTTTATTTCAAGTTGCACCAGAGTTGCTTTGAAATCAAACCATTACGCAGTTGGTTGACAGTTTTACAAAACTTGCTTTATATGCTGCTCATTAAGCCAAAGTAAACCCATCATTCAAGAGACTAGCCAAACTCTTGAGGATAGCAAACTCATCATTCAAGAGGAACCAACCTTATTGGGTATTTTTTATCATGTTTTCATTGGAGGTCTTCGACTCTAAGAATCTCAGTTGATCTGACGGAATGAATTTATAGCAAGCTAATCCAATCACCCCAATACAAAAAGCCGAGCAGAAAAAACCTACAGCCCACTTCTGCCTGACCTGTCTTCTTCTTCGCCGTCTCTGAGTAAGCTCTGGTTGAAAAAAAAAACAAAAAGAAAAGGTCTCTTGCACATTGAAAAAAACAATCATATTACAGTCGAGGGAGGGAAATGCCAATCTACCATCGTTACTAAAAAAACCACCCACAGTTTGAAAATCACGTTAGTGCCATTCAAGTGGGCAGCAGCACTTCAGCTCTGACATTTAAAGGAAATTTACCCAAAGCAAGTCACTCCTCATATCCCATGAAGAAGTTGACCATCCAAAGAAAGCATAGATTTCAGGTCAAAATCAACTGCAGCAAATGTAGACTCTAGTCCTAAACAAGTCGCTGGCTATGCATAACTAGACATACCATGTAAGGCTTGGCACTTAGTAGTTTTCAGCATTACGAATATTTTCCAGCTAAACAATTAGGTAGATATAACTGCTACTCCCTCATTCAAAACAACATATTTAGTTTTTCCCAACATTTACCTGTTATTTCTTGGTTCCGTTGGAACATTTCCCTGTTGACAAGCTCAAGGTATTGCACCTTATCCCATAGCCTTGAAATTTCACGGTTTTTGGATGCTACCATGGTATCCATTTCTTCCTCCTTTTCTGCTCTCATGGCAGCTCGTGCTACTGCACCTCCTACTAGCCGAGCTACAATAACCTCTTGAGATAGCTCTTCAAAGAGATGAACCTCAGGTATGAACTCTGAACATGAAGAAGACTCCAACCCTCTAGAGAACAAGATAGCTGAGCATTGCTTTGCCATCTCCTTTAACCTCTTTTCCAGCAATGCAGAAGTCTCCTCTGCACGAATTCTCCTTATCATCTCTTCTTGTAACCTTAGATTGATTGCTCCAGATGATTGAGTGGTCATATATCTCCCAAGTCTCCCACTTGTGGTTGTCGAACTTTCATCCTCACTTGACGGATCTGAAAAAAAGAAGTAGCAATCATTTCACCTCAATATATATTGATAAAATCAAAGCGATGAGAAACCTTTTTATCATTAATCATGTGGCATTTTGAGCTACAATGTCATCTCTGGTATTTCAAAGAACATATCCCACTCTTTATCTACAGGTATAAGCACCTGATGATTCATCATTGAAAGATACGCCAACACTTGAAATAGGTCTTAGGTGAAGAAAAAGAACCAACAATAATCTTTGTAAAACAGGGATCTGGAAAATCAGAAACAGCTCTCAATCATTTGTCTCCAGGAATGTAAACCAATATTCATCTTTAAGATACATATACAGCACACAACTATTTCTCATTGAAAATGCACTCTATGAGAGGTATCGTAGATGTGTTCCAGACGGATTGAACTAGGAACCAGAATTCATCCCTATTGGAAACAGAAGGACAATTAGCTTTACCTGATCTAAGTGTACATGGTATGAATGGATATATAAAAAATCACATGTACAATATACACCCACGAGGATGAAATGTGGTATACATGGCACCATCCATTAAATTTTAAGTATTCCATTTACTGTGTCTTATTTTCTTACCACTCCAATTCCTCGTGTTCTCTTGTTTTCTGTTCAAAATATAATTGATTAAAACAAAGATGGGCCAGATGCTGATTCGAACCACATCGATCTAATATTTCAAGAAGCTGGAGTTAAACTCTGATCTAAAAACACAACAATTAGAACTCGGTCAAGAGAGTACGGCAATGGAACCTGAATCAAATCACAATTATTGATAAAATCAAGAAGCTGGGGCTAAATGGTGATTTAATCCAGTACAAGAACTCGATTTATGAAAGCCATACCCTACTGACAACCAAAACAAATCGATCAATCCATGAAAATCGAGTCAGAAACCCTAATTGATAACCGCAACAAACCGTAAAAAAGAACTTGATCTTTACCAGTCTGGTTATTAACCAGGAAAATCTAGCGAAAACCTAACATACTACTAAAAGCCATTTGAATAGGTAAAAACTCACCAGATAAGACAGAGTCAGGAGCATCAAAGAACTCGACATCGTCATTTACTGCAGTGGAAGCATCTTCGGAGAACACACAATTTTTCAAAAAATTATCTCTTGAGCTTGGATCGGCCATGCTCACTTCATTTCTATTTCCTTCTTGTTCTCCTTCTTTGGAAGAAGATCGAGCGATGCCCTTGGAAGATCTCTCCCACCTCTCCATCTCCAGATCGAAAACTTCAACTTTTGAGCCCTCTACAGCCGTTTTCACAGATTTCTTCTCTCCTTCCGGTCTCCTTTCAGCTCCACCAATCGTTCCAGTTGTTTCTGTTGTTGTTGTTGTTGAGGATGATGCCATGGCTGCGTCATCTGAGATTCTAGATCCATTTGTTGTACCACCAGACAAGGGGTTCGGGTACTGTGATCCCGGGTTTGCATGGCCATTGACGATCTGAGGAGCTCTTCTTTTGAAGTTCAAGACGTAAGGGGAAGGAGACGATGGCGATGGAGAGGGCGAGGGAGGTCTCTGCTGCGTTGCAGGTGTTGCGTAAAGGGGAGGATAGAAAGAAAAAGAAGCATTCGAGTTTGAATCACCTGCCTGCCGCACAGAAGAGTAAGAAGAAGAAGAGGAGGAGGAGGAGGAGGAAGAAGAAGAAGAAGAAGAAGAAGAAACAGACGGTTCAATCAGTAGTCTATCAAGAGCTGTTACAGCGAGCGATGGCATCGCAGATCGATACACCAGAATGCACCCGAGCGATGGGAGGAAGGAGAAAATCAGAGAAGGGGGGAAGCAGGAGAGGCGAAACCCTAGAAACAAATCAGAGAGAAAGAGCGGCGAAACCCTAGAAAAAAAGACTCAGAGGCGAAGAAGCTGATGAGAGGGAGATGGAACCCTAACCCTAGAAAGATCTGAGGGAGGTGAAACCCTAACCTTAGAAAGATCAGACGGAGGCAGAACCCTAACCCTAGAACGAGGACGCGGAACCCTAGAACGATCTGAGGGAGGGGAAACCCTAACCCTAGAACGATCTGAGGGAGGTGAAACCCTACCCTAGAACGATCTGAGGGAGGTGAAACCCTAACCCTAGAACGATCACAGACGGGCGCGGAACCCTAACCCTAGAACGATCACAGACGGACGCGGAACCCTAACCCTAGAACGATCAAGACGAGAGACGCAGACAGAGCGGGAGGGAGAAACCCTAGAACTCAAAAACGAAGGCAAGTCCTGCGTTCCTTTTCCCCGGGCTTTTTCTTCTCACCGAAACCCTAACCCTAACCTTTTGGAACCCTAATCCAACCCTAATCCGACTCGGCCCTAAACCCTAAACTTTGGGAACCCTAATCAGCCCTAAACCCTAAACTTTGGGAACCCTAATCAGCCCTAAACCCTAACCTTTTGGAACCCTAATCGGCCCTAAACCCTAAACTTTTGAAACCCTAATCAAACCCTAAACAAACTCGGCCCTAAACCCTAAACTTTGGGAACCCTAATCAAACCCTAAACAGACTCGGCCCTAAACCCTAAACTTTGGGAACCCTAATCAGCCCTAAACCCTAACCTTTTGGAGCCCTAATTAGCCCTAAACAGAATCGGCCCTAAACCCTAAACTTTTGGAACCCTAATCGGCCCTAAACCCTAACCTTTTGGAACCCTAATTAACCCTAAACAGACTCGGCCCTAAACCCTAAATTTTTGGAACCCTAATCAGCCCTAAGCCCTAACCTTTTGGAACCCTAATCAAACCCTAAGAGACTCGGCCCTAAACCCTAAACTCTTGGAACCCTAATCGGCCCTAAACAGACTCAGCCCTAAACCCTAAACTTTGGGAACTCTAATCAGCCTTAAAATAGAATCGGCCCTAAACCCTAAACTTTTGGATCCCTAATCAAGCCCTAAACAAACTTGGCCGGAAACCCTAAATCGTCAGAATCCTGATCAGCCCTAAACTGACTAAGCCCTAAACGCTCAACTTTTGGAACCATACTCAAACCCTAAACAGACTTGGCCCTAAACCCTAAACTTTTGGAACCCTAATCAGCCCTAAACAGACTCAGCCCTAAACCCTAAACTTTTGGAACCCTAATCAGCTCTAAACAGACTTGGCCCTAAACCCTAAACTTTTGGAACCCTAATCAAACCCTAAACAGACTCGGCCCTAAACCCTAAACTTTTGGAACCTTAAACAAACCCTAAACAGACTCAGCCCTAAACCCTATACTTTTGGAACCCTAATCAACCCTAAACAGACTCAGCCCTAAACCCTAAACTTTTGGAACCCTAATCAGCCCTAAA
>JBBBWG010031109.1:0-12298 GCA_037176905.1 Azolla pinnata | reverse complement strand
GCCCTAAACCATAAACTTTTGGAACCCTAATCGGAAAATTGTCCCTAAACCCTAAAACTTCAGAACTCTAACCAACCCTAAATAGACCGGCCCGAAACCCTAAATCTTTGGAACCCTGATCAACCTTGAACTGACTGGGCCCTAAACCCTAAAGCTTTGGAACCCTAATCAACCCTAAACAAACTGGCCCTAAACCCTAAACTTTTGAAACCCTAATCAAACCCTAAACAGACTCGGCCCTAAACCCCAAACCAAACCCAGACCCAACCCTAGTGGCGCTCCGCTGCCCTTCCCTTCCCTTCCTTCCTCTTGTTCTTCTCCATTTTGTTGCCCTGCACAACGCGCGGAAAAACTCCAGAATTCTTTGAATTCTGCTGCACATTATGTCGTCGGCAACTCAAGCCTGAGAACAAACAGAGGAAACTCAAGCAAAACTCAGGCCCCAAACCAGTTCGAGTGTCTGCTTGGGTGATCAGAGCAAACATACAGTTTAAGTGCAAGTCCCAAACCCTAACCCTAACCCTAACCCCAACCCCAACCCTAACCCTAACAGCACCCACCCATACGCATTCACAAGTTTGAATGCCAAAAATGGAAGGTGCAGATACTTCGCGTTCATGAACGTCTTGCCATATCATGACACATCCACAAGGAACACGCACGGAAGGGAGGATCGACATGAATAACAACCAATTACATGCATTCCTCGTGCGCTTCCTACCCATCCATCTGCACAACACATTACAAAGCTGGCTATGGAGCTGGCTTTCAAAACCCTAAAAGCTGCCGATCCCTAAAACCCTAAACCCGACGAATACGCAAACGTAAACGAAGGAGCTAAAGAGCATATGGATGGGATCATGGACTCCATTTAACATGTAGAACTTGGGGTATGATCAACAAGTCTGATCTTTTCCTGATTTGTGAGATAGAATGATACAAAATCACGAAACGCGAGCATCTTTGCACGCAAGAAATACGGCAATGGTATATCTTTCCTCATCCCTTTCTTCGATAGATGGCAAGGCCTGTTGAAAGGAATTCCAGCAGCACGAGATCTTTCCTTCAATCTTTGCACCTTTCGATCTCATTCCAGAGGGCGATTTCTCAGGCAGACCAAATCACAAGCAAGGGCCCAAAAATGACCAGAAATTTCATCTTCAAAGAAGCCCTGTAGACATCACTCAAGTTGACCGAAGCTTTCTCCCTCTAGGAAATCTCCAGAAGAGAAACTTGCAATGATAGATTTAGCTTGTTTGCTTCACAAATGGCCTTTTTCAGTGACAGAGGCTGTGGTCCAGCTGCTCATGGCACTAAGCACATTCATTCCAATGGCTTTATCGATGACGAATCCTTTTGATTTCCTTGCTTGAAACCTCAATATATTGAGTTTCTCCTTTGCTTGTAAAGACCTCCATGGGTGTACAATAGCTGACTTGTAGGACCGCCAGAACTTTATAGAAATTCATGAGCTGATGAGTCATTTGTGGTGGCTGTATTTTGCTTTTCCTTCAACAACTTCTCGCCATGCCTCTTGAGATCTGGTAAAGAAGAAGACTAAGCAATGAATGCTAGCCTAAGAAAGAGAGTCAAAGAAAGATGTATCACCATGTTCTCAAGGCCACAAATGGCACAACATAATACAATCATGGGATGCGAACCCAGTCGTCCAAAAAGAAGAAGAAATACCGAAAAGACTTAAGGATACAAATACGCGAGCGTTTCTCAGAAGAGAAGGGGAGTGTCGATGCAGAGGATCCCTTCTACAACATACAGAAACCCTTTGTCAAGTCACAATAAACAGGTACAAAATGATGTAATATGCACAGAGATGCGTAATAAACTGTTGGATTCAAACACTTGGCATACCATAGGTTCACCCACCGGGCATTTTGCTTGATGTGTCAAGCAACCTGTCCACCAACATCGGCAATAATTCTGCAAAAAGCTTGACCATGTATCTGATTCCATATTTCACTGCTGACCTACTTAAAATCAATCACATCCATTGAGCAATGGGGATGTGATCAGTATCTTTACCCCGTGAAAATCACGGTGATGGATCATTCATGATAACACTGAACCACCATTAACATCTTCTTTTTAGCATCCAGTTCTTTGATGATTTTCAACGCCTCCATTTCTTATACCTTATGAGATTCTAACCTTAAGCAATGTATAGAATAATGCCAAAGTGACTCAATCTTATGATACGCTTTTACATTCCCTAGTATTTAAGGCAAAAGAAAAATCCCAAAATCAAGCTGAGAATTATGTACATGATGCAAGAGCATTGAGAAAACCTCCGAGACCCCATACCTTGATAATTGAACTATGAGGTTCCATCTCTAAATAAAGCCAACCATTTGGATGACTCGTGTGGAACGCTCGTCTTGTATGGCATTTTCTTTTGTTTGCAGTCATTTGGAGAGGATAGATCCAAATCACTGAGATGCGAAGGTTCATCACAATCCAAGGGGCAAGATGTATCCTTCAACAGTGGTTCATTGGAGATATCTTTAGCAATGCTTGAAGAAATACATATGTCAGTGTCCTCTAAAGAGTTGTCTTTCACCTGAGTTGCTGCTGCATACTCATTTCTTTTCGAGTGTGCTACAGAAGGATCATCGACAACAGTTCCAGTCAATTCCAAGTTGTTTTCCTTCATAGTTATACCCAAAGCTGGCTTGATGGGAACTGCAGTTGACTCCGATTCATCCAATGCTGTTTTTTCCTTCATTTGCTGCTCTAGGTTTTGCATTCTTTGCGTCTTAAGGCCCAGAATTTTCGCTGTTTCTTTGGCACCCCCCCACTTCTCCAATGCACGTGCTAGATGGTAGTGACCTGTGTAGCACACATCTCTTTGTTTCTCTCTTTTGTTTGTTGTGCTAAGTCTGTACCCTAGTGGACAGGTAGATTTATTTGTAATATTGGGGCTGCACCTAGTGCTAACCCTAATCCTTCAACAATAACTTTACTTTCCTAGATGACATAACAAAATGTACGATTTGAATCCATCATTTACCCCAACTCCATACAGACAAACAAGCAATGGAGTAATCCCAGTTTGGAATTAGTTGCCAGAGACATAAGTAAGGGAAGTGTTTCTTCTCAAGCTGAACTTAAAAGAGGAAGGATCCAAGCTTACCTAATTTTTCTATTGATAAACGGCTTGGCAACACTGTTGGGTCTCCTCCAAGCTCCTTTTGGACAGCAATGACCTTCACAATCAACAAATGAGAACAATTCAGAAATCAGTCTACTTATGTAGAATTGTAAAATGCGACAATTTTATTGCAAGCTGCCTAAAACAACTCAAATACAAAGTTCACTTCCAACATATGTGTTCATGGTAAAAAGACAGGTGAATATATTTTTCCTGGATAAAATGGATTTGATATTAATCTATGCTCAGTTGCATTCCTAATGCAATACGATTGCTTATTAATAATAATAATAACAAGAATGCTCAAGAAACAATCTCTTAATGTGGTCATTTCTTGAACTGAAGCCTTTCTCGTCTCATCATTTTTAGAAGACAAACTTTGGAAACCTGAAAAAGCCTTCGTAACACCATCCTACACCACCATTCAAAAACTTGTTAAATCGACATGATGCTTGATGTTTTGCACATGGGAAAAATAGGACCACATAATGTGACACAAGGGAATGCTTGATGTTTTGAACTCTATACTCATTGCAGTTAAGCTAGAAGAAAATCACTGCACAACAAATGAAGACAACTCATGTTCCTTCATTCAGAAGATTGTAATAGTAATCTCTAGTTCCAGAAAATGTGTGAGTTGGTTTAGGATGGCCAGTCAAAATAACATTCATCACGAAGAGTATAGAGAGACCACAGTAGAAAAAAAAAGTAAAATTCCAGTATGAGGCATTAATGCACACAATCGAAAGAATGGAAATCTTTATATTGAAGATGAGTAAGTTCATGGGCAACCTCATTACGCAGGTTTTGCACGTCGTCCCAATAACCATCAGGTTTCCTTTCTTTATATGCCAGGGACAGTTTCATTCTCAATGCGATAGTTCGGAAACCACCCATGGAAGTGACAGCTTTCTCCAGGTCACCACGTCCATGCTGACGCATATGCTTTCTTAATGGCATAACACCTTCAATTCCATAAGCTGCTATGAATCTCCTGATTTCCATTTCTAGAAATCCATAATCAGTCATCAATTTTCTACAATTGATACGTTTCTTCCTTGATTTTCGTTGGGCGGCCTTTAATTTTCCACCATTCAGATTATCCACAGTATTGTCAACCATCTCCAATTTCGTAGGTACAGTACAGTCATTATTGCCTTCCGTTTGCTGTGAGCCACACAGTTTACCACCATCAACGGTAGCATCACCTGGAGATATAGCAGATGAATTTTCAACAGTCCACAAATTCTCTGCTCTGTCTCGAATTGCACACAGATTTGAAGGAAGATCTTCATATATAATCTGCTCTTTAGAAAAATAACAATACATAAGCATGTAGGCTCTATCATAGGATGAACAAGTATCATGATTTTGCATTCACTTATTAAATAAAAACCCTGGAATTATGATTTTACCTCCTCAACTATTGACTCAGAAAGAACAAAATCTTTACGAATTCTCATATCAACTGTATACTTTAACACCGTATGTCGACTCCCAAACTGATTGAGCATCCAATTCCCTTCAAATGAGTCAAAGTCTCCTTCTGCCTGAGTAAAACTTATTTCTTGTTCTGGTCGTTCTAACAAATCAAGGACAACTCGAGCATGAAGATTCACGTATAAAAGACGCTTGCAGCCTTCCTGAGGGCACAAAATCCAAACAAAAAGGTCTCAAGTTGAAGTCACCTTGAGTTGCCCCTAAGGATCTTCAGCATAAGTAAAATCCAATTTCCAAATCACTTATATAAATCTAACCAAGTCGAGATTCAAGATCTAAACGATTGAAGATATTTTCATTGTAGCAGTCAGATCTCCATTATGTTGAAATAAGCCAAAACAAAGATAAATGCACTACAGAAATTCTTAAAACTAAATAGTAATGCTCTCCTATAGCATTTAAAAATAAATGCTTTGCCTGATAGAACCAATCAAATGTCAATATTTGAATATAAATATTCTTCTCCAATTCAATAATAAATAAATCTTTTGACTTTTAATCCCATGAGGAATCAACTAAATAAATGTAGATTACTCCAAAACTCTTAGTTACATGCTTCACAACAACTTGACCTTGGCGCAGAAATTATCATGTAATCAGCATGACTAATATATGCAGCCACAAATATTTTAAACTTGATTAGAAACCAAATCCATTAATTCCCTTAAAAGTGTTCAGTAAAAGATTACACAACCTAAGACGTGTAATTGAGTTCTTGATATCCATTAGTTTGCCCTATTAATTGGGAAGCCCTGGACAGGATTAACTAGTTTGCATGAAAAGTTTCTTGTGGATGTTCTGAAATGTGATGCCACACAAATTCAAGATTTAGCATCAAGATGTAGGAATATATGTAAGTCATTAAAATGGACAAAGAAAGAACCTGAAGGAGCTGTACGCTTTCTTTATCTCGAGAAAGCACCACACTTTTGGTTAGATTGGGAATGAACCTAACCAGAAAAGAAAACTTAAATAAGCACTCTCTAAAGCAACTATTTTAATGGAACAACAGAGATGACAACGTAGGGAGCAATTTTTCACCACAGCAAGTTTGATCAAGTAAAGTCTCAAATACTTGCATGCATGAAGTCTGCATGACAACGGTGACATTCACCTGGATTGGAGTTATAGTAACTATAAGTTGGAAGGTGACAGGAGCTAGCTGTGAGATGATGATGCATCTTATACTTTTTTTCAGTCATTCAGGAACAAAGTAGAGAAGGTATCATGATTCTTGAGAGGATGATATGTAATTAGAAGAACATTTCTTGCATTTGAGCCAGCTAATCTTTTCCAGCATCCCATTTAATTTTACTTGCAGTGGGATTTTGATCTACTTAAGACTCCTTCCAGCCAAAACCAACCAACATAGTATTCTCACTCTCCATGTTCATTATCTTTCTACCAGAACAAGTTTATGAATGAAACAATTCCCAGAGAATCCAATATAAACTTCAGCTATAGAAAGTCATGAAACTTTACTCTGGAAGAGCTTCATATGCAGTTAACACAGCCCACACATCTTTGGCAGGGGCCTTAACAGTGACAGTGGCAACAACTTGACGATGAACAACACCCTTTTCCTGCACTACCCTCAAAAACAAGAGAATAAAATGGTCAACTACATCACAAAGTTTGACAATTGAATGGAATATATAGAAATACACGAGAATTCTTCTTACAAGTGCATCATCCACGCGTCTAAAATGTATCTCATCAATAAAACGCTGTTCAGTTAGTTGGCAGGTCCTTCCAAAGCCACTCCAAAAATAAGGTGCACCCACATTGATAATGTCATTAGATTCTGTGGATGAAGAACTGGTAACTCTACCTCCATTCTTCTCCACCTTTGTTATTACAGCAGGATTAAGTCTATTAGTGTGAATGTTCTCGGATGATGATGTAGGTGCAGCATAGTTTGAAGTTGAGACTTCATCTGAAGCTTTCAACATCTTCAGGGCACTTAGCACTTCACCACCACCTTCAGCTTCAATCTCTGCACGCTCTGCTATAGCAGAAAGATTTTTTGGAAGGTCTTCTTTAACAATGTTTTCCACAAAAGCTGCTGGAAAGACAAGTTTTGGTACAACATTGACCTCATAGTGCAACATGGTTGTTCCAGGCCTGAAAAAGGTAGCACATACTGCTAAGATATAACCAAGGTGCTATAAGCCTACATAAAACTGTAAGAAAGCATAAGCCCCAATCGGTCAAACATATCCATCATGTCTATAGTATGTACCAAGTACGTTCATCCATGCAGGGGTAACTCACCAACATCAGGATCTCTTTCATGGCATGCAACGGCGTTGTTAATATAATTATGACTAGGCATACAGAAGAGATGCAAAGACAGAGGATATTAAGCCCAGCAAGTACTGTTGTCTGTTTCCAGGCACAGAAAACTGCGGTTATTTGCTTATAGCTCAGGGGACTACTTCAGCTTAACAACAAATAAGGTCTAGATTCAAATAGATTTAGGAAGGTCATATTTTTCAGCTATTAAACATGCTAGAAAACTCCAAACGAGTTGTTACAAAGTTCTACCTTGGACCGTTTCTTAGGTACCATTTTCCATGGTAACGCTTAAAGTCACCATCCACCATAGAGAAGTGAAGTTCACTGCCCGTCTTCTGCAACCACAGATAAGAATAAACAGTGATTGCTACATAATTCGAATCTTAAAATTTAATAGGAATCGATTCGCAGAACATTCATAAGGGTTTCTCTACATCTATGATTGAATCCCTAGTTTCTCTTGTATTATATAGGGTGAGATATATCAGAATTGACTAAAGCTGGTTGCGTCTTCAATTCAGCCGTTAGGCATACTTTGCATCTTGACACAATGAGCGGATGAATCAAAAAATGAATTAAATGGTTATGCATGCCATTGGAGCCATAACCATCCTATGCCTCTATGGCACGCTTTAGTTAGAATATTCATAAGAAAATCTAGACCAACAAGATTGAATGCTTCCATCAAATAACTGAAGAACATATTAAGCTTCACATTCAAAATAACAAGCATCCCAGTTATTTCACATTATTTGATCATAATATTGCAGGTCATCAGGCATGTTATTGAAGATATCGAGCATCCCAATTTGAAGCATGTCATTATAGATATATTCATTAGAAGAAAGTATCCATCCAAGAAAAGAATATCCTTTTCTTATTAACAGGCATTGAAGGTAAGAAAAAATCAAGATTATGGGCTACATTTTGACATTGGTGGTATGCTTGATATGAATGAAAACACAGTGGAATGATGATGACATTATTTGACTACACATGTGGCATATGTTTGACATATTTCCCCTATCTATTATCATATGAAGCAGCCTAGAATTAAGAAATAGAACGTGACAAACGAACATTACCACATCCGGAAACTCTTGTAAATCCAATATCACATGCGCCTCAATATTCCAATATATAGTTCGCTGCACTCCTCGCTGTAGCAACCATATACGCCCAGGATATGGACATGGGATCTTCTCACTACAGTAACAAACAAGATCCTCAGCATCTGAAATTTACCATTGCGTGAGTACATGCTTAACCTGGACATGCAAGTTATTCAGAGAATTATGACAAGACAAAGAGACCTTGGCTTTATCATCATATGAGTGGATCTATAAGATCTATGTTAGATACTCAGCTCATTATGAAAAGATGGAGGAACCATGGCCTTATCATTATACAAGCAGATCTATAACATGGGTAAGGGATTTTCTTACTGCGACAACAAATGAAACAAGATACTGTGTTTGTGAGCACTGTGTAAATAGAATGTAAGACCACAGCCTTATCATGGCATCACTGCATTTGTAAGATTGACAAGTGGATCCTCTGTGGACATTAATTCTAATTGCGGAGTTACTCGATTATTGGATAAATTTATCCGAGGAAAAGTAGGGGTCTATCACATCACTTATAAGCAAGGAACAGCTAGAATTTTTGGGAAAAAATGAGTTTTGACTTGACTGAGATCATTGTGGGTAGCTATTGGCAGGGGACAAAGTACTCAAAAATGAAAAGTGCAGCAGGCACAAAGGATGTTTGTCATGAGGCAATCAAAGGAGTATCCCATATATGCAATGCCCTTGATAAGGACACTGATATAGAGAGGGAAGTTTCTGACCATGTTTTCAAATATATGAATTTTCATTAAGGAGATCCTTTATGGTGTATAAATGGCCAAACAAACAGAAACAGACTTTGGATCCTGCAAGGTAGATTTACCCAGAGAATTAGATAGCAAAGACCTCTTAAAAACAACGTCATGGAGAAAACACAATTGTTATTAGCTCCAATGGTGGGGATAGGTAGATTACTCTTGAAACGTCAAACTATTCTCACTATGGAAAGTTGCTAATATCTCATACAATCTATCCTTTTTCCTTTCTAATTCGCACTTTTCATAGAAACCTTGTCCAAAATCCAATAGTCCAACTAATTCTGCCCATCTTTACCAAAAACCAAGACATTTTCCAAGCAAAAGAGGGAATGAAGCGTCTAATTGAAAACAAGCACAGAAAATTTTGTAAAGAACAAAAGAGTAGATGACAGGAAAAGACACATACACCGCTATGAAAAGCGTATGCATCTAAAACAGAACTCGTTACAAAACAAAACACAAAGCATTGAATATGGCCGCCTTCTCTACCAAAAAAGTTAATTTCGGGATGAAGAATCCACAAAATACTTCTCCTACAGAATTAAGTGGGGTATAAAACAGAAACTTTAATGCGGTAAATGGCGAAGCATTTTCCCTTTTTCTCAAACACAATGCAACTTTGCATTAAGAACCGACAAAAAAATCACAACGGAAGTTGTATAACACAGGCATCTGACATATCAGAATGTACAATCCAAATCTCTATGTCCATCAAATGCCTCAGCAACAATCTTATTGTTCTTCACGTAACCAGTGCTTGAAATAAGAAAATTTGGAGTTTTATACTTCCAACATAAGCCTACAGACCAAGTTAGGGAAGTCATAAATGGTGTGAAGTCTTTTGTTTACTTACCTAGAGACCAAGTTAGGAATGAAATCGCTGAGCTTCTCATAATCAGTCAAAACTTTCCAGACTGTGAAAGGAGCTGCTTTGACCAGAATGCTTGCCTTCACAAAGCGCTCTCGCCAAGATACAGTTTCCACTCTACATTCTGCAATCACATGTTCGCTTTTCGTCATTCTTCTCTCGCAGCTTACGCCATCACCAGGACTGGACCTTTCTTCATCAAGACCATCACCACCATCAACTTTTCCTTCTGCTTCTGCCTCTCCTTGACCTTCACCACCACCACAACGTTCATCCTCATCATGATCATCTTTTCCATCTGCTTCTGTCTCTCCTTGATCTCGACCTTGACCTCGACAGCCACGGACGAGTTCTCCTTCGCATTCTCCTTGTCCTTGCTCTCCTCCCTTCCCTGATCCAAGACCGTCCTTTCCTTTCTCATGTCCAAGGAATTCTGCTTCTCCATTGAATTCCGCTCCCCCTACGACTCCTGCTCTCCCTTCTTCGAGGACTCGACCGGCATGGACAGAGCCGCAAGCACGCCATCCGCCCCGTGGGAGGTGCCTAGTGGAACTGCACGACGCCTTTCTGCAGAGCGGAGGGACGGGGATCGAACATGGGGCGCCCCGAGGGCTCCGTGGAGATCGGCAGCGGGGAAAGGAATCAAGAAGAAAGGAAGTGCAGGAGAGGTGAAAGAGAGAAGCCATGGCAAAGCATCATCACTCGTCCTCTCCTTCTTCTTCGTCGTCTTCTTCGTCGTCTTCTTCGTCCTCTGCTCCATCGCCTTATCCCTGCTTTCATGTACCGTCTACGTATACGTATTCGTATCCTTGCGCGCGTACTTATACGTATATACGCATGTCTATATGCGTGCCAATATGTGCATGCATACGTATACATTTCTGCTGTGTATTCATGTACGGTTCTTTTGCTAGTATTGTACTGGCTTCTTTTGTTAGTATGATTCTCTTCGACAGTACATATTCATGTACTCCGCGCGTATACGTGTACGCGTACGCGTACGTGTATACGTATGTATATATCTCTATCGATATATGTGCATGCGTACGTATACGTTTTGGTATGTACGCATACGTGAACGTGTGTCGCATGCGTATATACGTACGTATGTATCTGTATCCATATATGTGCATGAGTATATACGTACGTATGCATCTGTATCCATATATGTGCATGCGTATATACGTACGTATGTATTTGTATCCATATATGTGCATGCGTACGTATGCGTTTCGGTATGTACGCGCGTGTGTACGAATGTCGCATATGTATGTGTTTGTGATGTATGTACGAGTGTGCCGCATGTGTATGTGTCGGCATGTATCGTGTATGTGCACATCAGTGTGTATGCGGGTGCGCGCGCATGCATGCATACATGTATGCATGTGTCGCATGTGTATGAGTAGGTATGTATGTGCATGTATCGTGTATGTATCTCTATCGATATATGTGCATGCGTACGTATACGTTTTGGTATGTACGCATACGTGAACGTGTGTCGCATGCGTATATACGTACGTATGTATCTGTATCCATATATGTGCATGCGTATACGTACATATGTATCTGTATCCATATATGTGCATGCGTATATACGTACGTATGTATCTGTATCCATATATGTGCATGCGTACGTATGCATTTCGGTATGTACGCGCGTGTGTACGAATGTCGCATATGTATGTGTTTGTGATGTATGTACGAATGTGCCGCATGTGTATGTGTCGGCATGTATCGTGTATGTGCACATCAATGTGTATGCGGGTGCGCGCGCATGCATGCATACATGTATGCATGTGTCGCATGTGTATGAGTAGGTATGTATGTGTACGTGCACTCGTGTGCTTATGTCTGTATGTATGTATGTATGTATGTATGTATGTATGTGTATGTGTGTGTATGTACGTGTGTGTGTATGTGTGTATGTGTGCATGTGCATGCATGTTTGCATGAGCTTTGACATCAGTATGTGTGGGTATGTATGTGTATGGGCACTTTGGCATGCATACATCCATGCATGTATGTATGTATGTGTGCGTATGTATATGTATGTGTGTACGTATGTGTGCATGTGTGTATGTATGTGTGCATGTATGTATGTATGTGTGCGTATATATATATGTATGTATGTATGTATGTGTGCATGTGTGCATGTATGTATGTATGTATGTATGTGTGCATTCTTGTTCGTCGGACAAACCTCCGATGAGAGGTTTGGAAAAGCCATAGCGAGATAGAGTTTTTTCCGCTTGTATCTCATACTTTAAACCATGTTTCCGTGGTGTGAAGAAAAACCCCGTTCTCGTTTGCCAGATGCATCCATCACATCATTTATACGATGCATAGGGCCCTCGATCCTCTTCCCTGTATTTGGCATCTACATCTGAATCATCAAGCAATATGAAACCGAGTTAGTTAATTCGGTTGTTTGCACCATTCTGCGTGCAAACGAGATATATATATATATATATTGTTTACAACTAGAGCCAATAGAATCCAATCAAGTGGATCCCATCCTCTTCTAGTCCACTCATCGATCACTGTATCTTCTCAATGTCCTTTGAAGAAGCAAGTCTCTTGA
>JBBBWG010031098.1:9772-34862 GCA_037176905.1 Azolla pinnata | reverse complement strand
TTACCGGGATCGCGCACGGTGCCACGCACGTGGTAGCCGCGCTCCAAGAGCCTCTTTACCAGCCACGATGCTACGAATCCGGAGGCCCCTGTCACGCACACAACCCCTCTGCTCTCCTCCTCCTCCTCCTCTGCTACACCCATGCTGCGAAGATCGATCTGTGAGAGGATCGGCAAAGAAGCTGCTGTCTCTACGCAAACACCGATCGTGTTTCCGTTCCGCGCCCGGTGCCTGATCGAGAAGCTCGAACAGAACGGCTCGACGAGCCGATGCTCATAGGATAGCAGGCTGGGATCGAGAGAGGCGCTCCTGAGGAATCTATACAACCTATCGGCAACGAGATGAGCGCCTTCTGCACAAGGGCGAGAATGCAAGATGAATGAACGAACGGGGTTTAAAAACTCAGCCACTAGGGCCCTCCCCCGGTCCCCCCCCCCCCAACCAACACTTGTTGCATGTCCAACTTTAGCTATTAACTTTGACCTGAATACGGTATGCGGGGGCGTGTAAAGGCGATGTCCATGTATGTCTTGTGCGCCTTTTCTATCGCGTTACATACAACATGTGTGTTATGCCGCGTATTGACCGGCTGAAGCCGGGTACAAGACAACGCTCGGCAAGTGTTCGATGAAGCGGGGGGGTGGAAAAAAAAAGGACTCATCAATAGGACCCAGGCCCATCGTAAAACGAGGAGGCTTTGTCGAAACCAATCAACAGACACAGTAATCGATCGAGTACATGCATCTTCACGTATCTCGAATCGCAATCTAGACTTCGCCGGATCAAGTGAGCTGGCCCCGAGTCTTGATGAATCGCCCTGTCTTGATACCTGATCGGACAAGCCATGTGAATCTCCCCACGGAAGACTGATTACTCGGAGCAGTCAACATCCATCATTGTCTAAACAGTTGATCGATGCAGTTTCAGAAAGGATTATTCGGATCATCCTTTCGAAACACGAGGGCAGAATCGAGCCGCTACAGAATTTGCGGGCAGAGTCCTGAAGATCTGTACCCCCATTCGCGATTCCCGTGATTCGATCGGTATGTTAGTTCCAGCGGCTTCTTCTTCTTCTTCTTCTTCTTCTTCTGGTTGATCGATCGCGAGAGGCCCTTGTTGTGTCACATGAACCATGACATGATCCACACACACATCTTTGTTGAATTTCTGCATGCACAAGCTCCAATCATCTTTGAATCCTTGCCCCCCCCACAAAAACAAAAATCAAGAGTGGATATGGCTTTTTGTGCGATTCAGATTTTGCCTCTTTGTGGGCAGTTGGAAGTGCCAGTTCGCAGCTCACGGAGAAGGATGGATTGCAGCGATCGATGGATGGATTGATGGATTGATGGATTGATCGATTGACAGAGAGCTCCCTCTGCAAGAACCCATGGCTGCTCTACCTCCAGATGCCCTCTTCCTTGGGCTCGACTGCTCCACCCAGTTCAGAAAATCCACGCTTTTCTCCTCTTTTGGTTGTTTTGTTTTGTAATTTTGTTGCTTTGCTCCGTTTCCCCCCCGTCTTCCCCCTTGCCTTGCATCTCAAGGATGCATGCCCTGCATGTCGATTGAGCAGAGCATGCATCAAGTGCATCCTTTTGCATCGAAAATTTGTATTGCTTTGCATTGTGGTTAGGATTGCTTTGCATTATGGTTAGGATTGCTTTGCATTGTGGTTAGGATTGCGTTGCATTGTGGTTAGGTCCTTGAAGGCGACGGTGCTCGATGGGAAGCTGCGTGTGGTGGCCTCGCGATCGATCCACTTCGATTCGGAGCTTCCGCAGTACAAGACGCAAGGCGGAGTGCACAGATGGACATCATCGTCATCACCGACATCGGTTACAGCACCGGTGCTCATGTGGGTAGAGGCTCTGGAGCTCCTCTTGGGGAAGATGGAGGCAGATGGATTTGCATTCAGGAGTGTGGCAGCTGTGTCAGGGAGTGGGCAGCAGCACGGGAGCGTGTACTGGAGGCGGGGCATGGCCCTTCCGGCTTTGCGAAACCTGCACCCAGCACGAACTCTATCATCCCAGCTCGAGCTTGCCTTCTCCCTCATGGATTCACCCGTGTGGATGGACAGCAGCACTACCTCCCAATGCAGGGCCATTGAAGCTTCCCCATCTGTCGGAGGCCCCTCTGGCCTCTCCCTCACCACCGGCTCACGTGCATATGAACGCTTCACTGGCCCCCAGATCCGCAAGCTCTACGAGCAACGCCAGCCAGTCTACGATGAAACCGAGCGGATCTCCCTTGTTAGCTCCTTCATGGCCTCCCTCTTGGTCGGTGACTACGTGAGCATCGACCACTCCGATGGCGCTGGAATGAACCTCATGGATCTCAAGCAGCGCGTGTGGTCGCAGACACTGCTCGATGTATGCCTTCTTACATTTTGTGTTGCTCGATGCGTGCCTTTTTTGTCATGTTGTCTGCTTGATGTATGTCTTTTATACATGTGGTTGCTTGAGGTAGGTCTTCTTTACATGTTTTTGCTTGATGTAGAATGTAGGGTCGTCACGTGTTGCTCAATGTAGGGTCTTCACATACTGCTGGATGTAGTGTCTTCTCATGTACGTAGGGTCTTCACATATTGTTGGATATAGGATCTTGCCAATATAGGTCTTTACATGTTGCTTGTGTAGGCCTTTTTTTTACGCATTGTTATATGAATCACGGAGAGTTTTTCCTGCTTGATTTTCTGATTTTCAGACATTTAGATACTGTTAATTCCTTGAGTTTTTTGAAAAATAGCTTTGACTCCTCGTGATAGGGCGGAATGCTCAATTCGTGGCTTTTCAGACATTTTACCATTAAATCCTTTTGAGATCTCACGAAATCAGTTCAAATCCTCATGATAGGTTATACCTGGTTTGTTTCGGCGTGCTTATTTTTTTTGGTTCTACACAGGTGACAGCGCCTAATTTGGAACAAAAACTCGGTGATCTTGCACCCTCGCATGCTGTAGCTGGAAAGATGAGCAACTTTTATGTCGAAAAGTACACCCATTGAGAACTTTCTAATTTTGAATTTTTTTTGAAAAAGACCATTTTGACGATTTTCTTCCTTACCTCCTAACAAGTACTCTGAACTAGAATTTGGAATACAGATATAAATTCAGCCAGGAGTGTCTCGTTGTACACTGGTCTGGTGACAATCCAAACAGTTTGGCAGGTCTGAGTTTTTTTTATCCATGTTACAACAGAAAATGCATGTGCACATGTCACTCTTTGGGATGTACGTGGTGGTCTGTGTGACGGTTCTTTACTAGTTCATTGATAGTAGAATACCTAAATCTCTGTCTCACAACTTAAAACATTTGTTGGCAAGTAGTTGGTCAGTAATCATGGCTTATTTCAAATTTATGGCTTAACAAAGCAAGTGGTGGTCTATAATATAAGTGTGCAACGATAATTCGGGATGTGAATCAATGTCATGCATGATAATGAAACCTGTGATTTGTTCATTTTCGCAGGTCTAGCATTGAACCACCCCGGTGATCTAGCAATCAGCTTGGGTACAAGTGATACTGTAAATACTATAACCCTCTCAATCTTCATATTATCGAAGTAAATTTTCATATATATAGACACATGTGCATACATATAGAATAGAGTAAAAGCGGAGTACAGAGAGACAAAGAGATGTTGGCTGAAAGGGAAAATCTTTCGCAGTTCTTTTGATGGATGACCATGTTCACAAAGTCCCCAAGATGACTTGCCTTTAGTCGTCTGATATCTTTGAGGGTTTACTGGATCCTCAGTATCATAGTAGCGACAGCAGCAGCTTTTTGTATTGTTATGCTGTACTAATATATACACTACATTGGCAGAAGGAGAGAGTGAGAGCCCAATATATTACTATTAGGGTAATCTCATTACATTGGAGAGGCAAGAAGCCGAAGTTCTATGGGAACAAAAGTTACATCTGCTTGGTAAAATAAAGAAGCAATGAAAAGTCTGTATATCTACAGTCTTCATGTGGCAGATTTTATATTTTCCCTCTCGATGAGATACTCTCTTCTATTACTGACTTTGTTAATCTAGGATGCAGTCAAAGTAAGAGCCGATTAGGTGTACATGGTGAGACCTTGTAACTTCAAACCATTAGATGATCTTGGTGTACCAACATGGATCATCTTACTTGTTACTGTGCAGCATATATCTGCAGTACAAGGGCCTGTATGACAGTCACATGGGGGACTGCCATATGCTGTGAATGACTTTGAGTATAAGATAAAGCAGAAATTTTTTGGCAAAACAACTAGAACATCTGCCCCTCATGCAATGTATCACTTCTGTGGAGATTGAGATATGTGGGGTACCTATTACAATTTCTTGCTTGTAGCAAGAAGCTGAACGATACTATTCTGTAGCTTGCCCTACAATGAGTAGATGTGGTTCAATGTGTGAATTGATGATTGATGGTTTTGTCGGCATGGATTCATACCATATTGTATCCATTTGTTGATAGTTCTGGCTATAGATTGCGTAATGCAGTTTATGCTGAATAAATTTATGCATAATTAAGAAGCATAACGTTGGTAGGAAGTAAATGTTTTTGTGCTTGAAAGACATTCAAAGGGACCATTTCATGTACTCGTTCCATCTTGCTTCTTTTTGTCGGTAATGATTGGATTTTGATGTGGGTGATATAATTAATCTGATCAGCTAGCAGTCTCACTTTAGTGGCAGATTTTGGCTGCTATTTTCTATTGTGTCGGTGCTCTCTAACATGGCATGGATCTGTCTCATTACATTTTTTCTTCTCACGTGCCCTGGTACCCTTACATGATCACTTCTTTTCTGTAGGTTTTTGGAATTACAGCAGATCCTCGTCCTGGATTAGAGGGCCATGTTTTCCCAAATCCTGTGGATCCAAGTTGTTACATGGTGATGTTATGCTACAAAAATGGGTCCTTGACACGAGAAGGTATATATGACGAATCCAAGTAATTTTGCCATGGTTATTGTATGTAATGGTGTGTAATCATGCAGATGTTCGGAATCGTGTAAGTAATGGATCCTGGGATGATTTCAATGAGAAATTGTCGCTGACACCCCCATTGAATGGTGAGTGTAAATGACTGGATTTCTTTCTCACCATCTGTGTACGCCATGATGATACGGAAGTTGGTTTTTGCTTGTTATTTAGAGGGAAAAGTTGGATTCTACTATACAGAACCTGAGATCATCCCCCCATTACCCGGTAAGTATAAGCTGTGATAATATTATTCCCCAACCGTGTTTAGCATAGAATTTCAAATTTACTGAAACTACATAGATTCGTTATAGCTGGGATACATCGATTCAAGATCACCGACTTCTCTCAGCTGAACGAGTCTCCCAAAGTTGTTGAAGTTCAAGAATTCGATCCAGCTGCAGAGGTGATAGGCGCTAATCGTGAAATTGCTTGATTCAAGGGGAGAGTGTTTCTTTCTGAGTATTATTCCTGGGTATTTCTCAGGTAAGAGCAGCAGTTGAAGGGCAGTTTTTATCGATGCGAGCACATTCTGAGAGGATCGGGATGCCATGCCCACCGGAGCGTATTATTGCAACAGGTGGAGGTTCAGCAAACAGTAAACTCCTGGAACTAATTGCTGACATATTTGGTTGCAATGTATATACTGCAGAAAGGCCAGGTATATATAGTAGCAGAAACCTCTTCCTGTATCAAAGATCTGATTGTTTGATGCACCAATTTAAGTATAACACACCGTGAGAGGAAGAACCGTGTTTGCGCTGTAATGTCTCTGGTTAGGTTTGGTTCACTGATAAGAAAAACCATGGATCATTCCAATCACAGATTCGGCTTCTCTGGGTGCTGCACTCCGAGCTGCACACGGGTGGCTCTGTCATGAAAAAGGAAGCTTCATACCTATATCTGAGCTGTACAAGGATGGAATCGGAGATGGAGATGCCCTGCAATGTAAGCTAGCAGCTGTTCCGAGGAAAGGGGAGCTCCACAAGCAATACGGTGCGCTCGCTGCTCGCAGAGCGGAGCTGGAGCGAGATCTCGTGAAGGAAATAGTCGGTTAGAAGTAGTTAGGAAAAGCCGGTTTCACGTGAAAAGAAGGGCTGGTTTTTTCAAGTAATAAGCACCATTGCTGGTGCCCCTTCCCGTGGGCAATGAAATAAAATATACTGGCGCCATGCCATCGTAATAACCATTTCTTTCCTATTACAGTCAGCCTCAAATGATATCGTCGGACGAATTCCACTTCCTGAATCCATCTTTGTGGACTGGAGCTCCAAGCTCATCTCTAATTTGAACCAAATCCAATCGGGAATCCATATGGAAAACCAAATATGCCGAATATAACCAGCTCCGTTTCGATGATAAGTGCGCTCGCGCATCGTTGAATTCCTGGAAAACACTGTCACAGGGTGGCACGTTCCTAATCGAACTGCTGATGAATTGAATTATCAGGAACGATCCGGAACCGTTTTGTCGGGACGAACGAGAACGTCTAAAGTCAAATTTCCCGAGGTCTGGAATGTTTCATGCCTGTCCACATTACACGGCGCCATATTGGACGATGTGCCGCAGCAAATGTGTGGATTCGTGCAGACAACATTCGGACGACAGGCCCCCCCCAACCCCTGGTGATTGACGTCGCTTTGGAAATCAGACTGTTCAGATGGATTCTTCTGAACACGCTAGATAGATAAACAAGGGAAGTGCCATAACCGACGATGGATAGACACAGTTTTGCGCCGCAATACTCAAAACCCTAAACCCCGAAACCCTAAACCGACTTGTGAGCTGTGGAGGATGTGAGCAATGAGTGATGGTTCTATGTTTCTACTACTGTGGAGTAGTACAACAAGAGAAGAGAAATCTGTTAGGATCCGAAACAAGAAGAAGAAGAAGAAGAAGAAGAAGAAGAAGAAGACAGGGCTTCTTTAAAAAAGAGAAGGCATCAAATTTGACCAATGAGAGTATGGATCTTCTTCTTCTTCTTCCCCTGTTTCTTCTTCCCCTGTTTCCCCTGTTTCTTCCTTTCCCCTGTTTTCTCTGTCTTTGTGGGGGCATCTGTGCCAGGAATTATCCTGTTCGCCTTCTACGCCCCATCGTGAAAGCAGCAGAGCGCGCAGGGCCATCCATGGCCCATCCCATCGTCGCTTTCCATGCTGTCCTTTCCTCCTCCTTTGTCTCTTCTTTTCTCCTCTCTGTCTTCTGCTCCTTTTCTTCCAGCGACCTGGAGCAGGGCGGGGGAGGAGGAGAAGGAGGAGGAGGAGGAGGAGGAGGAGGAGGAGAGAAGAGGCCCAGCTCATCGAGGCTCTCGCTGGATCGGTCGCCCATCATATTCTGCCCCTCCTCCCCCCTTTTCCCCTTTCTTCAGCAGCAATGGCTTCTCCCCTCACGCCCTCCACCATCTCCATCTCCATCTCCATCGCCATCGCCATCGCCATCAGCATCTCATCTGTATAACCGATCTCTATATATACAGATAGATCTTGGGGCGCGGGGAGGGAGGCGGTAGATCGGAATGACAGGGATCGGCGCCGCCGATTCCGCCCCCACTGCCAAGAAACGGCAAAGAGCTTCCATTTCAGAGATCGAAGCCCAGGATGTTGGTCATCATCGTCATCTTCATCGCCATCGCAATCATCGTCGCCGCGGCGACGATGCCTCCATCTGCAACCCCGTCCCTCGATCTACCCCCATCACCCTGTCGGAGGTCTTGCTCGCCCTCGATGAGAGCAGGGAGGAGAGAGAGGCCCGCATCTGCAAGCTCTTCCGCTTCTTCGACGCCTCCGGGAAAGGCTTCCTGGATCATTCCGACATCGAGCAGGGGTTCGTGGCACTCGACATCCCCACGCAGTACAAGTATGCCAAGGATCTGCTGGACGTCTGCGACTCCAACCACGACGATCACGTCGATCTCAAGGAGTTCTCCGACTATATGGACGCCAAGGAGCTGGAGCTGTACAGTATATTCCGCGATATCGATGTGAAGCATCACGGATGTATTCAACCCGGCGAGCTCAGCACGGCGTTGAAGCAGTCAGGTAGATTCCTCCGTTCTTCTGTCTCTTCGAATCTTGGCACGCATACACACGCAAAACAAACTGGCAACGATTTGTGCCAGAGAAAGGGCATGGATTGCTGTAGGATGTAGTTTGTATGTGGAAGAAAGGAAGATAAGGGCCCTGACATATACTACCAGTTGGATCGAGTTGGAATATGCCCCACGATGAGGGTGAGGACGATGATGATGATGATCAGCAATTGGGAATGACTCAGGTTCAAGCATGGCTTCAGCTGCTTGATTGGTTCAAACTGTCTCAGCTTTGAGACCTGCTTATTTTCAGCTCGGCTTTGGAGGTGCCTGATCGTCGGCTCGATTCTCTCGGCTTGAGATCGTTTAGTTTCGAATCAGCCTGGCTTGGCATGTGTTTTGTTCATATTTGGCTCCGGCTCTCGGATCAGTGCAAAGCCACGCATAATTTATCAGCTCAAGCCAATCACAGATATACTCTCTGTTTGACAATGTTTGGTTGTGGCCCGAGCTGCTGAAGCTGCGATTACCATGGTCATACGCAGCTTGAAATCGGTTTGGCTCGGCCTGCTTTATGGCTTGGTACTGGCTCAGGCTCAGGCTCAAGCTGGATGTTTTCTGAACCAGGTCGGTCGAAATCTGAGCCACTCGGCTTTGAGAGGTTCATCAGGCCGAGCTGAGCCGTTACTGATTGCTGCTAATCCTCATCCATCCTCATTCCCTGTCAACGAGAGGTATTCCAACTAGATCCAACTGGTGGATATGCCACTGCTGATGGTTGATTATGCCGAGTCGCTATGGGCCAAAGGTTGGAACTAGAATCGTACCGACTCTGATACTCTGGATTATGCAGGTATACATCTGAAGGAGAAGGAGCTGAACCAGTTCGTGGAACACATCGACGAGGACAACAATGGGATCATCACATTCAGGGAATGGAGGGACTTCCTGCTTCTGTACCCGCACACGGCGACGATCGCAAACATATACAAGTACTGGGAGAAGGTGAGTGAGGCGGAGGTGGGGGAGGGAGGAGGAGGAGGAGGAGGAGGAGGAGCAGGGGATCTGTCGGAGCGGAAAGGGGCTGGTGTCGAGGCTCAATCGCAGCAAGTGCAGGCGTTCAAGTACTTCATAGCTGGTGGTGTGGCAGGAGCTTTGTCTCGCACCATGACAGCTCCATTGGACCGCCTCAAGGTCCTCCTGCAGGTGGAGCGGGATGTCCATCACCAGCGCGGGGGGTCCCGGATCCTCCCTTGCGTGCTCAAGATGTACAGGGAAGATGGCCTCCTTGGCTTCTTTCGCGGAAATGGCATCAATGTGATCAAAGTCGCGCCTGAATCGGCCATCAAATTCTACTCCTATGAGATGATGAAGGGCGTAGTGGTTGGATTCGACGGCTCGGGGAACAAGGAGGACATCAGCGGGCTGGGAAGGTTGTTCGCTGGTGGCACTGCTGGCGCCATAGCTCAGACCGCAATCTACCCCATGGACCTCCTCAAGACGCGGCTTCAGACCTGCGCCCCTTCTGCAGATGGCCGACCTCCGAGCGCCGTGAAGCTGTCGAGGGAGATATGGCGCCAGGAAGGGCCTCGTGCCTTCTACCGCGGCCTCGTCCCTTCGCTCGTCGGCATGATCCCGTACGCCGGCATCGACCTCGCTGCGTACGAATCGCTCAAGAACTTCTCCCGCCAATGGCTGCCCGAGGATCATGGTACGCGGACTTGGTCGAAATCATGAGCCCTGTCATATGCCAGAAAGGTTTCAGTAGATATGGAATCATCATCATGTAAACAAAACATAGAATCGTCATATCTGGATAGGAAACAAAAACATAGAATCATGACAAAATATAGATTGTTTGGTTGGGGGGGAGGGGAGATTTTTGGTTTCTCGGAGATGGTAGAAGCAGGGCAAACAGTTTGCTTTTGTTTTTCTTTTTTCTGGTGATAGAAAACAAAACATAGAATTATCATGTCAAGATAGAAAACAAAACATAGATTGTTGTTTTTGGGGAAAGGGGGGGGGGGGATATTTTCGGTTTCCATGGCGTTTTTGGAAATGGTAGAGGCAGGGCAAACAGTTTGCTTTTGTTTTTTCTTCTGTTTGTCTTTTTGCTGGCGATAGAAAACAAAAGATAGAATCATCATGTCAGGATAGAAAACAAAACATAGAATCATAATGTCAGGATAGAAAACAAAACATAGAATCATCATGTCAGGATAGAAAACAAAACATAGTTTCCATGGTGTTTTTGGAAATGGTAGAAGCAGGGCAAACAGTCTGCTTTTGTTTTTTGTTCTGTTGTATGTTTCTGCTGATAGAAAACAAAACATAGAATCATCATGTCAGGATAAAAAACAAAACACAGAATCATCATAGCATGATAGAAAACAAAACATAGAATCATCATGTCAGGATAGAAAACAAAACATAGAATCACCATGTCAGGATAGAAAACAAAACATAGAATCATCATGTCAGGATAGAAAACAAAACATAGAATCATCATATCAGGATAAGAAAAAAAAAACATAGAATCATCATATCAGGATGGAAAACAAAACCTATATAGAATCATCATATCAGGATAGAAAACAAAACATACAGTTTGCTTTTGTTTTCTCTTCTGTTTGTTTTTTTTTCTGGTCATGGTCTTATCTGTGCAACGATCGGGACCTTTTTTTTTGTTTTGTGGTGGTGTTGCAGAGCCAGGGCCTCTGATACAGGTGTGCTGCGGGATGATGTCGGGCGCGCTGGGGGCGACATGCGTGTATCCGTTGCAGCTCGTCAGAACCAGGCAAGGTGGTCAGTTAGTAGTAGTTTACATAGTTGTTGAGCAGTGATCGATAGATGCTGATGAAGATGAAGATGGTGATGGTGAAAGGGCAGTTTGCATTGATTCTTTGGGCCCTTGTTTGATGAAGATGGTGATGGTGATGAAAGGGCAGTTGGCATGGATTCTTTGCCCCCTTGTTTGATGAAGATGGTGATGGTGATGGTGATGAAAGGCAGTTTGCATCGGAATCTTTGCCCCATTGTTTTTGCTGCTGCTGTTGCTGCTGATGATGGTAGATCTGGCTATGGCACAGGTTGCAGGCCCAGCCCATGAATTCGAGCAATCCGTACACGGGCATGGTGGATGTCTTCCGCAGAACGTTCCGCGAGGAAGGCCTGCGCGCCTTCTACAAGGGGCTTGTCCCCAACCTGCTCAAGGTCATCCCCGCCGCCAGCATCACCTACATTGCGTACGAGGAGATGAAATTGCAGCTCGGCATCTGAATCTGACCTCCATCTTGGCGCACGAGGAGATGAAATCGCAGCTCGGCATCTGAATTCTGACCTTCATCTTCACCTTCACCTTCACCTTCACCTTCAATCTTCTTCTTCGTCTTCATCTTCTTCTTCACCTCCGACTTGCTGTGTGCTGCTTGCTGTGCAGCTTCCATGTCCCCAACCATCGGCAGACCTTTTGAAGCAGCAGCAGCATCAGCGGCGCAGGAAAAACAGAGCAAACCCAATTACAACCAATTGGGGGGGAAGAAGATATGGAGAATTCATTCCCCCTCCACTCTCTCCTGATTTTGGAAAATAATGGTTTCTGATCCATCTACATGGAAATCGAAAGGATCAACATTCCCCCGGACTTGTACCATCAACACCATCATCATCATCATCATCATCATCATCATCACCTCCACCGCCATCAAAACCAACTTGCACCTCTGGCTTTGGTTTTTTGTCCCTTTTCTCCCCCCCACAGGATTCTTCCTGTTGAAAAACATACACAACGATCGAGATTCGACCCCAATCAGCTTTTGACTGTCAAGAGAACCCCTTTATATTTATGTAATAATAAATCCATGAAGAAGAACACACACACACACACACACACACACACACACAAACACACATGGGATATGATTCCTGTAAAATAAAAAGACCAAGCAAGCAGCTCAGAATGTTGATCAAAACCTTCCGTCTTTCCATCTCTCAGCCTGACCTGATTGATCTCCGAGTGCTGTGGTGGATGACCCCGGCATGGTAGGATTTTGCTTCCATTTACCCTTTCTGGAAGATTTTTATGAGCATTGAGTCGCCATATGAGAAAGAATGCGTGTTGCTTCTAGAGGAAGGTAACAATGCAGCCAAAATTGGCCTCTGATTTTTTGTGTATAATTGCCACACACATAGCATTTGATCGCCATGCTGTTTATCGCAGTACCTTTGATGATCTCGACGAATTCTTCTAGAGCACCCTTTCATAGCGATACATTGATTCAACTTCCCCAAATTGTTGGAAGCCATGAGTAGATCGAAGAATTGCGAGCCTTGTGCGGTGATTAGCATCAACATTTCCTACGGGAAGCTTTGGTGGGCTAAGTAAAGTAAGCAAGCGGATTAAGCAGCCTAAATGAGCCATTTACTCAGAGAGGAAATCTGATTTGATCTTCTGTTTCATTGCAGGAGAGAAGAAGAAGAAGAAGAAGAAGAAGAAGAAGAAGAAGAAGAGGAAAGAAGAAGCACAAAAGGAGAAGAAATATCTGCTATCTCTGCTTTTGATGATAGTGGAGAAGAAGAGGCCGGTTGAGATAAGGCACCTGCTCCATCGCCCTCCAATCGCCCAACACCGCAGGATATGGCCTGCTCAAGCTCTGCTCGCCCTCATCCTCCCATCCACTCCAGAACAGCTGGCCCTGCCTTCCACCTCCTCGCCTACTACCCAAACAGCGCACCGACTGCTGGGCGGTTGCAGCACACCACTCGGGTCGTTTGCACCTCTGGAGGCCATAGCTACCACTCCTTCTCAGGGCCGCACAAGAAGCTGAAGCAGGAGCAGGAGCAGCTCCTGATCAAAGTCTTCGCGAGCTTGAACACGGCCGATCGAGAATCCGCGGCGCCCGCCGCGCCGCAGGACGCGCCGGGTGAAGGCCCAGATGGGGACAAGGGAAATGCAGATAGCATCGAGAAGGTCGAGGACAAGGATTCGGATGTGGTCCTCTTCCCCGACGGCTTCCTCGACGATGTCTCCATCAAGAGCTTGGATTGGGTGAGCATTGTGCCCAACCACATGCTCCCCCATGGGGATAGGCTCATCTTCAACCACAGCGGCGAGGAGGTCATGCTTTGCTGGTTCCAAGGTCAGATCTATGCTCTCAGCAATACATCACCTGCTTCCGGGAAACGCTTCTCCGACGCAGAAATCACCGAGGTACGTCTCAAATCTGGAGGGTTTTCATTGGAGATTTGTAGTGGAAATCATGATGCACACTGCTGTCATCAGATGTTTAGCTTCGAGTGATGGGATGAGACCACTTATGTATATGCTTGCACACACAGCCATACAAGCTGTGCCATGATTAGGGAAAAGGGTTTAAGGTTTTTCGATTCAGGACACAGAATATAATGTGCAAAGGACATGGGTGGGTAATTCACCGAGGTATGTAACAATCTGTAGGTTTTCATCACAGATTTGTAGTGGAAATCTTGATATGCACTGCTGTCAGATGCAGCCTCGAGATGGAATGAGGCAGACCACTTGTGTATATGCTTGCACACAGGCATACAAGCTCTGCCTTGGTTAGGGTTAGGGTTTAAGGTTTTTCGATTCAGGATACAGAATATAATGTGCAAAGGACATGGGTGGGTAGATCACCGAGGTATGTCACAATCTGCAGCAGGTTTTCATCGCAGATTTGTAGTGGAAATCTTGATGCACACTGCTGTCGGATGCAGCCTCAAGATGGAATGAAACAGACCACTTGTGTATACGCCGCACAGCCAGGCATACAAGCTGTGCCTTGGTTAGGGTTAGGGTTTAAGGTTCTTTGATTCAGGATACAGAATATGATGTGCGAAGGACGTGATGGGCTATGGCAGGATGGTATCATCGTGTGCCCGCACACGCAAAGCCGGTTTGATATGAAGACCGGTGAAATCGTGGATTGGCTCCCCAATGAGTCTCTCCTGGCCAGGATCTGGAGTCCGCCCATCAGCGACCTCTCCGTCTATGCTGTCAAAGTTAGTCCAGATCACATCTACATCAACACACAGCCTGCCATGGTGGGGGGCTATTTCGCACTGGCTGAATTCGCTGGCAACCGGATTTCCACGGATCCGAATTACGAGGTAAGGAAAATAGGAAGTACTTGCTGAGACTTTCCTGGATGATGATGATGAAAATGCTTGTTTCGAAAACAAAAACATGATGAGATTATTCCCAGCAGCATTTTCAGCTTTTTTTTGTTGTTGTTATGTGCTGAAATGCTTGTTTCAAGAACGGAGCATTACTGAGATTCCAGCATTTTTCAGATGCTAAAATGCGTGTTTAGGAAACAAAAACATTGCCGAGATTCGAGCATTTTCAGCCTCAAAAAACAAAATATTGCTGAGAACTTGAGCGTTCTTTGCTTTCTCTAGATAATGGAATGCTTGTTTGGGGGAGGGGGGGGTAACAAAAACCCAAAAATGATTCAAGCACTGCCAGTCCCTTTTAAAAGATGATGAAATGCTTGTTTTCGTGCTGGTTATATCGATGAAAATAAATGTGCAGAAACCGATCATCTGGGAATCACTAGAAGAGGACTTGAAGTTCGGGTTCACTGCGGAGAGCGAGATTGCAAATGGTCGGGCGGCCATGCTTGGCTTCCTATCACTGATCATGCTCGAGATGACAACTGGGGAAGGACTGCTCAAAGTAACGGGTATGCTCGACTGGCTATACCAATACCTTCCTGGGACTTTCCCTCTCATCAGATATTGATTTGCCCCATCCATTGCTGATATGAATTGCTTTGTCATGTTCTCTCCATCGATTTAGAAAGACATATCCTTCCTTGGTCTATCATTGATCCAGCCAAGTATCGATGAAATGTATTGCCATTTTGCTCCATGGCCATATTGGATATTGGAGCTGTAATTAAGCTGAGCAAGAGGAAGAGGTCAGGTCTTACCGGGATTAGGGTAATAATCCACTTAGCCATATCCTCCTTAGAAGAGTAGCCTAAGGGCAGCCTTGCCTTTAAAAATGTCCTTCCATAAATGGGCCACTCATATAACGTTCTTCTTTCTTGTACAAACATGTTGACACCGTCTGTACAATAATCATAATAACTATCCTTATTTATGCAACAATCGTCGGTGAATGATAATCTCTTGTTGCATTACATTGTGCAACATCTTGGTTTGTTGCATTCTACGACGGAAGAGATTTGTGTGATTGATCCTAGTGTGATTAGAATAAACATGTACAGCCGCTGTATTATGCGTGCTAATCACCATCATATGTTCAAACATATCGAATGCAGCTGTGGCATTCGTATGATCTATGATGCCACGATGTTATTGCAACTCCAAGCTTGCTCAATCTGTGAGACAAAGCATGAGTACTGTAGTGCTCTCCTGTAATTGCTACTACAACAAGACACAATCTACTTAACATTTTTGAAAAATTAAGCAAAAAATATGTTATAAAGATCCAATTGGACTGGCACGTAGCCGCAGAGGATGATCACATCGACTCGATTGACACTTGATCCAATCAACAAAACAACACAAGCATGGGCAATGTGGTATTCGAACTTCCAATGGTTAAGCATAATGAATCAAGTTCTTTGCTAGCAGGATTACACTTTGATTGTCACTGTACAGGGGGGCAACTAGATTGTATATGGCTTCTTTGCAACCTTCATGTGCCACAATGTACTCAGCTTCAGCGGCCATGCATTTAAACGACTTTGGTAAGATTGTCAGATTGAGAGATAGTTGCCAATTCAGCTAGATTTTTTGTCGTAGGAATAGCTAGCTTGAGGTCCTTTGTGGGAAAAGTAGCGAACAGTTGTCACTGTTGCTAATGTAAGTTGGTAATGTTTTTTTCTCTACAAGTAATATGCCTTTGATAATCATGAAGCATGTTACAGTGCTAAGCACAAGAACATATGTGATTTTGGAAACCTTGGAATTCTTTGCAAACATGTGTAAGGGACTCACTTCATATTACCCAACCAGCCATCAACCAGACTTGTGATGTTAATGCCTAGGTTGCGCATAAGAATGAAAAATGCCTGATCCGACTGATCGCAGCTGAGCAAAGTGTTGCCTTAGTGCATCTGATAGGGCCGCCTCAGCTTCATTCATAGCCTGCCCATAAACCAACTTCCTTTCATCTTGCTCGAGTTGTATCTGCCCAAGTTCCAAGCCCCGATTTCAATACATGTACCGAACCTAACAAGAAAGCAAAGGAGAACGCAATGACATCAAGTTTTATGTGAAAACATGAACCTCCTTCATGCACTGCTCTGCTGCCTGCCTCACATCCTGGACATCCTTTTCCAATCGTCTTCTTTCCTCGTCAAACTGCATCATTTAAATGCACCATATATTGGATATTTATCTCAGATATAAAACTATCCTCAAGATATGTCTGGTTCCAAGTATTTGTGAAATCCTACAATTAATCACAGTTTCACTATTTTATAGCACATGCAGCCCATCCATCCAGTGGTGGAAGTTTTGTTTTACGAGCCGTATTTGAGGGCATTCTTTTCGAATGCATCGATCCTGGTTCAAGTATTTGCGAAATCCTACAAATAATCGATAATTGGCAGTGGCAACATACCATACCTGGCCCAAACATTCGTAAAATCCTAGAAATGATTGATTTTTTTCGCAAAAAATATCAGGAATCTTTGAATCCGCCACATTCAGGAATGCTACAATCTGTAAAATAATTGTAAGGATAATGGCTCCTTACCTTGAGCAACTCGTTTTGTAAAACTTCAGCATGCTGGATCCTCTCAAGCTCAAGCTTTTTCTCCAGAAGTTTCCCTTTGTCTTCTAGAAATGCAATATTCTCTAGTAAATGTGCCTGTCCAAAAAGAACGAAGGTCAGACAAACCTGCGTCATTGCTAACAACCGTTAAAACAAACTTTCAATTTTCAGCATGGGAGACAAGCCATTACTCTTTCTGCCATGACGTCGGCATTGTTCTGCTCAGCATTAGCTAAAGCTTGCTTCAAACAGACTACATTTCTCTCAGCTTCTTCCACTTCAGTAGCATGTACCTACAGACAGTTGAAGTTAGAAAACAGAAACGTAAGGACTGTTTATACATCTTTCTGTATGGAAAAAAGATACATTAACATCTTTTAAATGGCCGAGATGGGGCAGCAACATTATGATCATAAAGAAGAACAGGCCTCATTAAATCGTATACATGGAATCTATGCATTCAGTATCCGAATCTGTTAGTTGCATTGGGTGAAGCTTCAATCAAGTGAAAAGAGTAAATAAAGACTACCTTCTTCATCTTCGAAATTTGTCTCATCAATTTCTCTCTCTCCTTCTGTGGTCAAATCAAACAATGAAATGTCAGATGCTTGGTATCCATATAGCTGAATAGTTTCAACGCAGAATTTATGCAAGATATCCATGTAGCTGTGAAATCATCAGAAATAATGCTGCAGTCAGTTAATAATTTCAACTCAGAACGTTGGCCCAAATAAAAATGCCATAATCAGAGGCATGATATTAAGATGGCTTAAAACATAATCTGGAAAGTAATAATGTAATCACCTGTAATGACTTCAAATCAGAATTTATTGTTGTTAGATGATGTAGTGCTTGTTCATGTGCGGCCTACAACAGCAGCAAGTTCAGGATTATTCCACATCAATTTCAAGCCCACAGAATATTCCATAGGAATTGGGAGTCTCAATCGCCATACTTAATTCCATCTTATTTTTTTACACCTTACGCCTCAAGGAATATTACATAGGACTCCTATAATTGAAATAGTTGACTTAGTTTATCATTTAAAAAAGCATCCCCATTATTTCAGATAGAAAGTCTCCAATTTATTACTTTTAAGATGATTTTCTGAACTAAAAATACTTTTTTTTTTGAGAAAGTCTCCAATTTATTACTTGTTCATAGAAAATACAAATTATCTTCAATCACATCAAACTCCTATATTTTTAAAGTTGGGGCAAGCTCAATGCATGACATTATGGCTCATCAAGATGGCTAATGTTTTACATAAAGAAGCTATGGCGGTTCACAAGATAACCATACATCTCACATGCTTGCATAAGAGGACATCTATATGAAGATGCACACAAAACTTTATTCAAAGCTCAACTATTGTCCAACATGTCATTAGTACCATAGCAGTGGTGTTACTAGTTTGGAAGATTGGAAAAGCCAAACAACAGGAGTGTAAACAAACTAATTCCTCATGAATTCAAGAAACTGTAACGGTTGAACTACTTTCTGCAGCGTACTGTGACATAGACAGATCACGCGTACTGTGACAGACAGAACACAAACAAATGACTATATTCTACAGCTGGCCAATACCTAATATACATAGTGAAGCTTTGGTAAGCTAAAGACTGAAGCAATTTGGAGATGATATGAAAGATAAAATGTCACCTAAACTAGTTTGCTTGGGTATGTGTATTGAGATGTACATATTCCACTCTCAATGTTACCTTTTCTTCTAACCACTTCTGCTCAGTGCTCGATATTAATGATCTATGTTTCTCCAATTCCTGCAACTCTGAAATGCCAGCAGTCAGACAGAAGAATATTTTGCAATCCACAACATGGCTAGACTGATTTTAAACCAACTGTACGTTTACCTTCAATGCATCCTCTCTTCCCTGACTTTCCTCAGACAGTCTCAAGTGCAATTTCTTAATCTACAGGAAGCAACCTGTCAAACTCAATGTGAAACATTTGACAGTATCATAAACAAAGAAAAGATATGTTCTTACCTCATCCATATATAGTTGGTCATTCTCATTAAATGTGCTGTCCATCTTATTCATTAGACTGAGATTATACTCTGCCTCTTTTCTTGCCCTATCTGTTGGATACAAGTGGAACGTTCTTCCATCAGGTTACTATTTCATTTTATGACTAGTGCATTATTGATACAAAATTTGGTGATCATGGCCGAACTATTATACGTGTCCATTGAAAAGTCCGAAATTAGATGGGCTAACAAAAAAACGTCAAGAAATTTACGAGAACTTTTAACATTTCCCATTTATTCATGATTGATTATACTTGCAACTAACGGGACTGCCAAATTCATATGAAAAATGTTAATAATCCAAGAAGGCCTTGGGTCTGGAAGTTTATAGTACTGGATTAAAGACCTAGAACCATATAGCTTCTTTACAAGAACAATGGTCCACAGAATAGAGAATGTCTTATAAACAGGTCAGCATCCTAGAAAATCTGACTTTGTACTATGACGGAAATATATATCACTGACAATACGATGAATTCAGGTGTCAATATTTGAGTAAGGAAAATAGGCCAATATGATTATATACCTGAAGGCATAGATCACTGAAAATATGACAAATTCAGATTTCAGCATCCTAAATCCTAAACTCTAAACCCTCAAGGTGCGAGGATATAATAATATATAATTTCTTGTTTATTCTCATTTCCGAATTTAGGCCTATTCAGTGACATTAACCAATGTTTCTATATTTCTTCCTTTGAATGAGTTCAAAACATTCCAATTGTCGAAAACGAGTTAAGATATTTCAAAATAGACTCCATTCGTCTTGAGGAGGAAAGATGATATTATTTTGAGCCAGTAGGAGAAAATTGAGGACATGCAACCTGTTAAGCTATTTAGCTCTGATGAATGTTCCTCTTTCAATCTTAAAATCTGCGAGAAGCATAATTGTTATGTTATGACTCTTATCTCAAAAACTCTACAAGCGTGTTTACTAACACATCTCAAAGAGTGATAATTCAACTTACCTCCTCTTGGAGTGCTTTACATTGGGACATTGCAACAGCATTCATTTCTCTGGCCTCAATTAAGATATTCTGTCATTCAATGAATACAAACAATTTCAATAAGGATATTCATTACTTAGTGACTATTAACTGCAACCAACCATCATAGAAAGAATTCCCTTCAAAGCGACCAGGCACTCACATTCTGAACATGGCCTTCGTTATAAAGCCTCTCCTCAAGGGCAGCAATATCCTGCAAGTATTGGTATAATATTCAATTTTTTATGCTTAGAAGTTTACGAAGAGAAGCCAAATATCTATTATTTATATGGAAAGAAGGTAAACTACACTATAATTTTAAAAAGAAATTTAACCTGCTTGTAACCAAAAAAAGCACCAACTGAAGCATTGACTGTTAATCTAAAGTAACATTATCATTTTCAGCATAATAATCTCAAATGGCAGTAACATATTCTGCTCCAACTAAGATGATTAAAGAGTAACCACAATAGGGATATTCTAATGACTGAATTACATAAATCAAGTATGCATACTTTCTGTTATATTTTAATTAAAAACTTCTGAATAAAAATACTATGTAATGTGGCATCCTTACACACCTCCCTTGCTTTTGTTGCTTGCTCTTTAAACTCTTGACTTTCTTTCTGGACATATATTCTCAGACGGCTTTCTTCCTTCAGCTCATTTTTTACTGCCTTCCTTACCAAACAGAAACTAAACTTTAACTTCTCAAAACTGCAACATAATCTGGAAAATCCATTTAATCCTTGGTTACCTCTAAATGGGAATTGGTTGATTCCTGCTGAAGCTGAAGGCTTTTGCATTCTTCTTTGAGTGACTCCTGTAATCAATTCAAGTGAAGTTCTTGATAAGATACCATCTGTTTTCAGATTTGAACAAGAAAAAGGTGTATTCAAGTTTATACAAACCTACAGATAATTTGCAAACCGAAACAACTTTAAAGATCAAGAATTACTGGCATTGGCCACTAGCAGTAGCATGCAGGATATCAACAAAGAGCAATACCAGATTACTTCTGAGCTTTGATAGATCATCTAGCAACTGAGCACGGCATCCCCGTTCATATCTATCATCAACTAGTATGCTGCTGCTACAGGCATCAGATAATGACTGCACCACATAATGGCAGTAACATCACGTTCACTTGTGTTCTTTATAGCTGCTGGATCACAATGTGAAATGGACATGTTAGGATTATTCACCCGACGTTTGGAGAAAGAAGTGGACATTTCTTCCACCATTGATCCAGCCCGGTTTCTCTCTAAGAGTCTATCTGTTCATGAGACATTCCAAACGAAAGAAACTTTTCAATATGCCACATACAAAGAAAAATGGTTGCCATGTTCCATATTGCTCTTGCTTATTACAGCTTCTTGAATGTTTAGAGGAAGAAAAAGGAATCCCAAAAACCCACCAATTTCAGACTGTAAACTTGATGGAATGTTGTTTCCTGAAAGTTGGACATCTTTAAGCGTTCTATTCCTTTCAAGCATGCCAATTAATGCAGTGGCTCCAGAAGGTCCAATTTCATTCCATCGGAGATCTAGAGTGAAACCAAGCATGAAGACAAACCAAGATTTGTATTTGTGGGGAGCAGCACATTGTGATTACTGGTCATTCGTGCAAGTCAACAACAGTGGGTAAAATCGGAAGGGTGACTGAGCCGAAAAAATTCCAGAAAAAAGCTCAAAAGGAGAGATTTTGGAACCTTAAGTACCGAGGGATGTCAGAGAGCTGTTGTTTCGAAGAGCATGTGACAGAGCTGCAGCTATTGGTGGCCCAATCCTATTGCTTCGAAGGTCCACCTTGACAAATCATAAACAACATAGGTTCTTCTCCATTTTTCAACGTGTAGTACTCTTGCAATATTTACCGCAAATACAAACTAGCAGTATATATTTACATAGGCATGTTTGCACGCACATATGTATGTATATATGTACGCACATATCTATGCATGCATACAGTAGTATGTGTACGTGTAAGTATCTATGTGTGTAACAAGCACCTCCTTCAGTGTCCCACAAGATGCAATTGCAGAACAAAGTGCCGCAATGCCTGTTTTTGCCAGACCTAAATTATTCCATTCTAATATTAACCTGCACCGATATAGATCATTAGAGAAATCCAATATATAATGTTAATTGAAAACATCAGGATGGGTATCTTCCACTACCTCTTCAATTTCGGCGCACATCGGATCACTTCTGCAAGCTCATCTCCCTTGCTGATGCTGCAGCCTACAAAATGTCAAAATGTGTGATAAGCATGACTAAAAGATTACCCCTATGGTAATGTGATCCTAGCTAGAAACTCCATACCTGTTAGGTCAAGCTCTGTAAAGTGTGCATTTTCTCTTGCTAGCCGAAGCAGGGATGAAGATCCTGTTCCACCGAAAATGAATGAGAAAGGAAGCTTCGGTCTGTGCAAATTAGCAATGTCATGCAACGTATTATTGTGGCTTGGTGACATGATCCATGCATGCCTCCAACGCAGAATCCATCAAATAGCTTCGATCTTCGAAATTCTGCAGAATGCATTGTAGCATCTGAGGAGCCAGATTTGGAAATGGTTGGTTACCTGCCAAACCACCAGTTGAGAGGTCGGAGATTTTGAGGACCCCATTCACGATTGATGCTGTCGGTTTGCAGGGAGAACTACAACCTAAATCAGTGTCTGAATGAAGGCGAGGAGGCGGATCGACGGGATCCATGATCCTAGCAGTAGTGGTCGCAGTCGTATCAGTTGGCTCCAACACTGCATCCATCTTTCACAACTTCCCGAGGCTTGTAGTTTGCATTGCATTCAGAAAATCCATCACTTCCTCATCGAACAAGCACACATTCTCAGCGATGCATGTGGGCCAATATGTGTGCACAAGTCTATGACACAGAAATGGCTGTCACCATGGTCATCAGCATCATCATTCTTCTCTCCTCACTGTCATCCTCCTCATCCGCATCTTGCTTTGCATCATCATCATCATCATCATCATCCCCTCCTCCTCCTCTTCATCATCATCATCATCATCAATGTAAATGTACGAACGATTTCAGCATCTATGGCACCACAACAGGAAGGCAGCGCCAAGGCGTCTCCTTTGCTGGACGGCTTGTCAGTGCGCGTCTGTTCTGCCCTTCCTCCAAAATCACGCAGAATCGCGGAGGCTTTCACCTACCTGCAGAATCATGGAGAAAACATTCGCGAGGCCGGGGGCCCCAACGGTTTAAACTGTTACCGTGAACTGACCACATTTAGCAAATTAGGGATTTTGCTCTTGCTAATCAAACTTGAGTTTGCTACTAATTACAAGCATAATCGTGTTCTAATCAGACACACCGTGCGGATCACTTGGCATGGCCGCGATTCGTGCAGTTGCGTGTGGAAGATGCCGGTGGAAAGAGATTGATGGGATCGGACAATCGGGACGAGCGATCGGAGCGTGATCTAATAATCAGCACTGCTTTAGGGATTCTGCTCTCGCTAATCGAACCGGATCTGCTGCTGATTACAGGCATAATCGTGTACTAATCAGGCAATCCGTGCGTATCGTCAAGAGCGGCCGTGGTCGGCGCCATCGCACGTGGGAGAGGGAGAGATCGGTCGCGGATCGAACCATCGAGTGAATGATCGCTCGGTATCGGTTTAATCCGATACCGATCGTCATGGTTTCCTCTAACACAGACCGCCGCCGCTGATGTGTATCACGATAATCGCGAGCAGGGAGGGGTATAATACTCTCGCGAGAGATCGGATCGTCGCTTTTCTCCGCGCCGCGCTCGTGTCCGATCGCGGGCTTTCTGCAGATCTCTGATCCGACAAAAGAACGCTCTCGGGAGGGCCAAAGGAGGCTTTGCCCTTAAGTGTGTTGGGGCCCAGGTCGGGGGTTCGAGTCCGGGCTGGACCGTGGTTGGGGTTTGATACTAACCAGGGTCTAACCAGGGTTAAGGGAGGGCCGTAACCATGGTCAGGTTTGAACCACGGTTAAGGGAGAGCCGTAACCATGGTCAGGTTTGAACCAAGGTTAAGGGAGGGCCGTAACCATGGTTAGTTTTGAACCACGGTTAAGGGAGGGCCGTAACCATGGTTAGTTTTGAACCACGGTTAAGGGAGGGCCGTAACCATGGTTAGTTTTGCAGAGCAGAGAAACAGACGACGACGAAGACGACGACGACGACGACGAAGAAGACGACGACGAAGAAGAAGAAGAAGAAGAAGAAGAAGAAGGAACGCATCTGCGACAGACAGACAGCGAGAGATGCGTGTGGGGAATACCACGTTCGAGCTTTTCCCTGCTTCTGCATCATCTCTCTCCTCCACCATATCTTCCTCTCGCTTCCTTCCTTCGCTCGCTCGCTTCGCTTCTGCAGAAGAAGCGCGCGCATCGTCTGCAACAGCTAGGAACCGCTTCCATCTCTCCACAGCTTCCTCGCCACTCCAGCTCAAAAGCCCTAACAATCCTTCGTTCCTTCGTTCCTTCGGTCCTTCGTCTTCGTCTTCGTCTTCTTCCCCGTTTGCTTTCCGCTGGCCAGGTAAGTACCTTCCCCGCTCCTCTGATTCCAGCGGAGCACCACCGCCAAACAAACCAAATGCGGGATCAGAAAGCCTCAGCAGCTGCTGCCTCCATTCCTTTTTCCCTCGCAATCGATCTCTCCCTCGCAAACCTCGTCTCGTCGCGTCTCGTCTCGTCTAGGGTTTCTGCTCTTCCCCCGCCTGACTGACTACTATGTTTTTTTCTTTCGTTTTTCGTGTGTGTCCATTGCTTTGCTTTACCAGGCCTGCAAGCTTTTCTTCCCCTTTTGCTTCCACAGAAAGGCGCATCCAGGACGGGATCGATGAATCTCAGGCTGTCGATGAGTACCTATGAAGTGTGCCTGTGTCCGCCGCGTCTGTGTGCGTTTGGGAGGTAATCATCCGCGGAAGGGAGGAAAGAAAGGTATTTAGGGTTGCTGAGAATAATGGCTTCCTTCCTTCCTTCCTTCCTTCCTGCCTGCCTGCCTGCCTGCCTGTCTTGTCTTGTCTGTGCGACCGGCTTACTTTCCGAGTAAACAAGATTAGGGTTAGCATGTCTGTGTTGGTTGATTACTCCATTCTCCTGCAGGTTTCATGGATGGATTGCCTTCTACTCAAAGGCGGGGAAAGCAGGCACACGAGAAACCATCAGGCATTAAGTCGCCAAGAAAAGCTTAGGATCGAGACATTGATTGGCAAGCAAGAAGACGACGACGACGACAACGAAGAAGAAGCAGAAGAAGGAGCAGAAGAAGAAGAAGAAGAAGAAGAAGAAG
>JBBBWG010031087.1:35378-46479 GCA_037176905.1 Azolla pinnata | reverse complement strand
GTCGCAACACGTGGTAAATGTTATTTCCATTTGTGCATCTTTTGGGCTCTATTTCAAAAGGGGGCACATCCCACTGAATGGTCCCCGTTATACACTTGAGAGAGTACAACTAAAGTTTAAGTTGAATATTAGGTTTCATCTACTTACAACAAAACTGATAGGATCGTCACTGTTGTCAAAAAAACAATTTATATAATCTCTCTCTCTCTCTCTCTCTCCTTTATATATATATATATAGGCAAGTCAAAAATACATCTCATAGATTAATACGAATAAAACGAAGTTATGATGGTTTATTGATTCATTTGGGGTTTCATCGACTATACGAATTAAAAATTTGAATACTAAAACTCAAGGCGAGAGATATAAAAGAAAAAGTAAAATTATGTCATAGATAAGACATGAAAAAATCTAAATTTTGCAACTCAAGGCGAAAAACACGAATGAAAAAGTAGAACTTTACCATATATGAGACAAGGACAGGTTAGAGAATCAGCCTTCATCAAAAGGCTCATAGTTACCTCGTGTGATATCGGATTTTAGAGTTCAAATAGCTGAGTGAAAGTTGATGAAGTATGCTATTATGTAGCATGAAAAAAATCAAAATTTTAAAACTCAAGGCAATAGACACGAAGGGAAAGTTAAAACTTTATCATAGATAAGGTAGAAATACTCAAGAGTTTTGGCATGCATCAAAAAGCTCATAACTACCTCATATGATATCGGATTTTAGAGTCCAAATAGTTCAATCAAAACTAATGAAATAGGCTATAATATGACATACAAATATTTGAATTCCAAAACTCAAAGCGAGAAACACGAAGAGAAAAGTAAAACTATGTCATGGATGAGGGAGGGACAGTAAAGAGCGACAACTTGTATCAAAAAGCTCATACCTACCTCGTATAATATTGGATTTTAGAGTTCAAATAGCTCGATCAAAGCTAATGAAGTAGGTTATAATGTGGCATAAAGAAATATGAATTCCAAAGCTCGGGGCGAGAGACATGAAGGGAGAAGTAAAATTGTGTCATAGATGAGGGAGGGACAATCAAGAGCGACAACCTACATAAAAAAGCTCATACCTACCGCGTATGATATCAGATTTTAGATTTTAAATAGTTGATTCAAAGCTAATGAAGTATACTATCATGTGGCATAAAAAAATCGAAATTCTAAAATTCAGGGCGAGAGACATGAAGTAAAATTGTATAATAGACGAGGGAGGGATAGTCAAGAGCAACGACCTGCATAAAAAAGATCATAGCTACCTCGTATGATATTGGATTTTAGAGTTTTAATAGTTAAATTAAAGCTAATGAAGTATGCTATCATGTGCCATGAAAAAATCTGAATTATAAAATGCAAAGCAACAAACACGAATGAAAAAGTAAAATTGTGTCATAGATGAGCTCGAATGGAAAAGTAAAATTGTGTCACACATGAGCCAGGGAGAGTCAACAACGACGACCTACATCAAAAAGCTTATAGCTTCATCGTATGATATCGAATTTTATAATTCTAATACTTGAATAATCAAATCTTATTAAATGGGCTATCAAGAGCGCTGATAAATCTGAATGAACCGTCGATGACATTACGCATAAAAGCATCGAAAGATTGATCGAGAGTTCGAGCGCCAATGAATCTGAAAGAATCGTCGATACCATTACGCATAAAAGCATCGAAAGATCGATCGAGAGTTGGAGCACTGATCAATCTGAAAGAATCGTCGATGACATTATGCATAAACGCATCGGAAGATCGATCGACGATAACATTACGCATAAAAGCATCGAAAGATCGATCGAGAGTTGGAGCACTGATCAATCTGAAAGAATCTGCAAATTGCAGAGGCAACGGAATCTTCCCTTGGGAATATTCCTCAGTTCCAAGATTCGAGAGACGCCCACATGTTTCTTCTTCCTTCCCTTCACAAAAATCGCCCACATGTTCTCGCACAGAAACTAAACCCTAGAAAAAAAAACAGAGAGAGAACCCCATTTTCGCTTCTGCAGAGCTCTCGCCTCTTCTCTCTCTCTCTCTTCTCCCGCAGCTTTCATGGCGACGATCACCCTTGTCAAAGCTCGACAGATCTTCGACAGCCGTGGAAACCCTACTGTCGAGGTGAAGCTCTCTCGCTCACTCTCTCTCTCTCTCTCTCTATTTCTCTCACTCTCGCGTTGTTGTGAGCTGTTTTGAGCTTTCTCCCCTTGTTGCGAGCATACCATCTCTTTCCGTTTGGCTGAATCGGGGAGTCGTTCACACTGCTTTTTTGCTCACGGGCTAGAGCTTTTTTTGGCTTGTTCTCTCCATTGGCTTCAGCTGAAGATCTGCTGTTTTTGTGCGCTTGATTTAAGCTAGAGTCTACTGCTTGGCTGCTTAGGGTTCAAGTTGAAACCTCCTTTGATCTATCGCTACATTTGCTTCAGCGACTTCTGTGCAATGATGTGCTATTTGCTGTTTTTTTTTGCCTAAGATGTATCAATTCGTCAAACGAGTTGATGTACTACATGTTCTTTTATATTTCTTTTGTTCGGCCTTTTCTGGTTGCTCTCTTGATTCATTTTAGCTGAAATCTGTTGTTTTGTTTGCTTGATTTGAGCTAGAACCTTTTGCATTGCGTTCACATGGAAGTTTTCTTCTCTCTGCCGATGGATTTGGTTCAGTACCGTCTTGTGTTTGAATGCATGATTTAGACCTATCAATTCGTCTTGACTTGTTGTGTATGGGTTAATTGTAAAAAAATATTGCTGATTTTTTTGTTGCTTGATTTGTTAGGTTGAGGTATATCTCTCCGATGGTTCCTTCCATAGAGCAGCTGTACCTAGTGGTGCTTCCACCGGTGAGTTCAATTAAAATTTTTTAGTTCTCTACCTTAAGGTTAATGTGCTGTACCCTAAACCCTAAACTTTACCTCAAGATTCCTTCGTAAGGAGATGGATTGTTCACTTCCAGTTCAATTATGTTTTGTTTCTAGTTGTTAATTTTGTTGTCTTTACCTTAAGATCCATTTATTCAAATGTTTTCCTAAAGTTGTGGTTCAGTTCTGGGTGATTGAAACTTTGTTTTCTCTGCTGCAACATTCTTTACTTAGAAAGATAGATTGCTCTTTATTTCTTTCAATTATGATTGTTCCTAGATATAGATTTTATCTACTTGTGGAGATGTTGAATTACATTTTGAGGATTGTTTTTTATTGTTTTTTCCTTTTGTTACTATAGGCACATATGAAGCACTCGAATTGAGAGATGGTGGAAAAGATTATCTTGGTAAAGGTGTATCTAAGGTAAGCTCTTAAATGCCACTTGTTGCGTACACAATAGTCATGCTTGCAAATGATCTACTGGAAAAGTTGTTTGGCTAAGAAATTGCACAGGCCATGTTGTTACACGTTTCATATTAACTTGGCCTGTATTTACTATTTAGAAAAAATTCGTTTACTATGTTGTTCAATGATACTATATCATATTTGAAGGTGATATAGTTATTTTAAATTAACATGAGTAGAAGATACTGTGTATTATGGATAATGTTCAGTTTTGTCTTGAATTTCATAGTTAAAGCATCTCATTGCCCACTAGAGGTGATAGTCTTTGAAGGAGGCGTTTAAAGAGTTTTCCCTTTTCCTTGAAATTCTTTCTGGTTCTCATTGACTGATTGGGAGGACATTATGTTCTACTGGGAATTGAGTTTATTGTTTTCTGCTAAATTTCATAAGCGATCGTACTGTCCAGAAGCTGTAGTATATTTGACTTACATTGCTTAGCTTGGGAATGTGTTGTATGATCTATTGCAGATCAGAGTCTATTTTAAGTTGGTGTGCCTGAACTATGTTTTGTTTATCTAAATTTCTAGTTTTGTTCTCTCAGGCTGTGAGCAATGTAACTGATATCATTGGACCTGCATTGGTTGGCAAGGTATGTTTCATTAACTAGCTTTAGAGCACTGTGATGTCGTGTACTAACACAAATTTGGGGGTTTCTCTTCAATAGAGACAGATTCATTTACCTGTGTCCATAATTAATTTACAGGATCCAACAGATCAGTCAGGTATTGACAAGTTCATGGTTCAAGGTCTGGATGGAACACAGAACCAGTGGGGCTGGTGCAAACAAAAGGTTTGTTTTAGTCTCAGGGTTAAAATTCTTTGCCTGAGAGTTTTCCTTCCTTTCTGTTCAAGATGTAATAGGAAATTATGAGAATGTACGAGAAATGTATATGGAAGCATTTCAAAAAATATATAAATTAGTACATATTTCAACCGATCTGTAAGTATGCACCAGAAAGCTCAACAATTTGGCCTCTATTATGTAAGAGTATTTGCTCCTTTTGAGAAAATCGAACCTGAAGCTATCTATATGGTGTAACGTGTACTTTCTTTTATAATTTCAGCTCGGGGCTAATGCCATTCTGGCAGTATCGTTGGCTGTGTGCAAAGCTGGAGCACACGTATTGAAAATTCCTCTATATAAGGTTGAGTGGTTTTTTCTCTTATGGAAGTGTCATGATCGTTTTGCTGTATAAAATAGATTTGCCAAACTAGTTGAATAATAAGATTCAAATGTTGAGGGTTTGATTGCTGCAGCATATTGCGAATTTGGCTGGTAATAAGACCCTAATCCTCCCTGTGCCAGCGTTTAATGTCATCAATGGTGGTTCACATGCAGGAAACAAGCTTGCAATGCAGGTTTTTATGCAATATTTTCAATTATTATTTTCTTAGCTATTTGTTGTGAAGCTGAGACTGCAATTTGATTGGGTTCACATGACCCTGATTGGACCTGGTTTAATTCACTTGTAAAGTGAATTGTAGTTTGTCAATTTTATTGGTTGCAATGAGTGGTGATTGATCCCTTCATGACTAGTTGTCAGCAGAAGTTGTTTTGTTGGCTGATTCAATTTGTCAATCACTGCGTTAGCACTGGTATTTTGAATGTTGAGGGGCTTTCCATGGGTTTTTGGGTCATGACAAGTGAACTCAAATCACATTTCCGGTCAAGTTCGAAATTAAGTGGACCAGTGAATCTTATTGGCATCATTTCATTATACACAATAGCTTAGTAAAACCAAGAGTATTTATGCAGGAATTCATGATTCTCCCTGTTGGAGCGTCTTCATTCAAGGAGGCTATGCAGATGGGTTCTGAGGTTTATCATCATTTGAAGGTAAATGTTTATTATTTTATTAGTGCTTATTATCTGTAATATGAATTCAGGTTCTAAAGCCATATACAAATCCATGTGACTGCTGGTAACTTTTATGTTTGATATGCAATTATTTTTTGTCAGGGTGTCATCAAGAAGAAATATGGCCAGGATGCTACAAATGTTGGTGATGAAGGTGGTTTTGCTCCTAACATTCAGGTACTGTGCCCATGGATCATCTATGATTACTCATTATTTATCGCGGTTCTTTTCGATCTATTATTCATGCATGTTTTTAACACTGTTCAATCCTTTTTGCTCATTTACACAGGAAAATAAGGAAGGTCTTGAGCTTTTGAAAATTGCTATTGAGAAGGCTGGCTACACAGGGAAGGTTGGTATTGTATCCCAATTTTCTATTGAAATTAAGAATATCATTTGAAATTTTGCTTGGTTCAGGTTGTTATTGGAATGGATGTTGCTGCATCAGAGTTCTTCATTGAGAAAGAAAAGAAATATGACTTGAACTTCAAAGAGGAGGTAACTTATATCTTATCCGAGAATCTCTTACCAATCTAGGTCTTGTTTTATATTTTGTACTTAAAACCTCGTTTTTTTACACCCAGAACAATGATGGAAGTCAAAAAATATCTGGAGATCAACTGATTGAGTTGTACAAGTCCTTCATTGAAGAGTATCCAATTGCATCAATTGAAGACCCATTCGATCAAGATGACTGGGAACATTATGCCAAGTTCACTGCTCAAGTAGGAGAAAAAGTTCAAATTGTTGGAGATGATCTTTTGGTCACAAATCCAACGGTAAAAGAGATGAATGCAAGATTTGAGTTAATGTTAATGAGTTCATGCTCTTTCACAGTGCCAATCACAAGCGTTCAACCACTTGACAACTCTTTAATGCTGCTGTTAAGAATCTTGTTGATTGTATGAAAAATGCAGTCATGTATTTATTGCCAAAATGTTTGGTTGTTCATTCTAAGAGGCCAATAGCCTGGTTTATTATGTGGAGGATGATAACGTAGAACCAGTTCTATATATGGTACCCACGTATTATCCCATAGGAATGAGAGATACATAGTTGAGCATATTATCTGTAGCTTTTTGAGCTACAAGCTGTAACTGTCATGCCTCATGCGTTACACTACATTTTCCATTAAAGTTACTATCTTTGGCTTTTCCAGTTGAGTATCTTTTGACTCCAAAGCTACTTACACAACATTTTTCTGCTGTCTGCAGCGAGTACTGAAGGCAATCAATGAATCATCCTGCAATGCCCTTCTTCTGAAGGTAACCAGAGTTGATATTGTATCATGTTTCTTTGTCTTTTTCAAAACATAATGAGGTTTGCATAAATTTCATCCAATTTGAAAATATGTGATGAATATGAAGGTGAATCAAATCGGTTCAGTTTCGGAGAGTATAGAAGCAGTGAAGATGTCTAAACAGGCTGGCTGGGGAGTGATGACGAGTCATAGAAGTGGAGAAACAGAGGATACTTTCATTGCTGATTTGGCCGTGGGTTTGTCCACAGTAAGTTCAGCTTTTTGTTATTCAGGAAGTGTGAGGCTATTACCAGAAGGCGGAGTTTCTTTTTATTGACAAGTGGAAATATCTGATAATTATTTCCAGGGACAAATTAAGACTGGTGCACCTTGTAGATCAGAGAGGCTCGCCAAATACAACCAGGTGCGAAACCATGTTTGATGATGTCTAGCATAATGAGAAATATTGAATTAAAACATGGTCTGGCTATGATAACTAAACTTGTTTGGGGGTCAGAAACCATCTAATTTTCCTCGTTCTTTTGATATAGCTAGGAATAGTTTATATATTGATACATTTGCTGGCTATTTTTTTGTTAAATAGTTTATTTGGCGCATGTATTGAAAGAAAGATATTGGTTGACTTAACCCCAGATGAATAGAATAGTTTATATATTGATACATTTGCTGGCTATTTTTTTGTTAAATAGTTTATTTGGCGCATGTATTGAAAGAAAGATATTGGTTGACTTAACCCCAGATGAATAGAATGTGATAACTTCACAAACATTGCCACGAAAGGCAGAGTGTTGGTGTATTTTGAAGTCATTTTCAGATTTGGGAATGTCGTCCACAAACTGTATTAAAACTGTGTATTGGTTTGTTTTTTCAGCTTCTGAGGATTGAGGAGGAGTTGGGTGATGCAGCTATATATGCTGGTGCGAGTTTCCGGAAACCATGTGAACCATACTAAGTCTCTCAAACAGGAGACCCTTATTGTGAATTTCTATCTACAATATGAGAATCTCAAACAGTAATAACGATAGCACGATTAACACTGCAATAAAAAGCACTGGATGTGGTTGCTGCCCTATATATGGTTTAGATTTTGATGCAGTTAATCAGATGGGTTGCCACTGAAATAAGACCGATGGTAGTTTTTTTGTTGTCCATTCTGAGGTTAAACTGCTGGAAGACTGGCTTCACACGAAGAACTGTGAATTTGGGCGATTTTGAATCATGTATTTCTGGTTGGCGCTGGTATTTCATCAAATTTTTGAATAAAATCTGCTTCACTGCAAAGATAAAATCTTTGGTGTTTGAATTGAACTTCGATTTTTGTATTCTTTTCTGATGTCAGCTAAGCATTGGAAAATGAAAGCTGGAAGTAAATATGATAAGGTCAAGTTTTCAGAGAAACAATTAGTAAAGTCATGAATCATTATGAAGATTTGTCTTTAGTTTTTTTTCGTTCTTTGTTTGCTTTATGTGCATTTCTCCGTATGCCAATTTCAAGTTTTCAAGTTAAAATTACACTACTCAAATCTGTTCGCTATCTTATCAACAGCAGAATAAACTGCAACCGAACAAATTGAATTGTTCTGTGATCCAAAGCATCATATTATTAAGGAAAGGAAAACAAGAGAGTTTCATAAAAAATAAAAAAATCAGTCTCTATAATAGAAAACATTTTAACAAATCAAGACGGCAAAACTTAGCCACATCCATTCAGCTACATTTAACCCATTTCTTTCTTTGAGAGCTGCAAAGTCTGCTTGCATCATCCATACATGTTACGTTCAAGACTATTGATAATCCCTATCACTTAATGCCCATGTAATATGATCAATCGACCATTGTTATGATAATGATGTTCAGACAATACAACAGTACACCAAATACTTCAATCTCAACTTGTACCACTTTTGATATAGGCCCCTTCCATCCTTTTGCTAAGACTTGATGATATAAAGTAATTACAAGATAGGGGTTAATCCGCATGTCTTTCTTACATTCTAAAATAACTAGAAGTTAAAAATAAGGCTCCAATAATCAGATGTCTAAGATAACATTCGCCTAACATTCGCCTAAGGTCTAATCTGTCAAAAGGCTTCAGCGATTTCACATTCACATTAGTAACATGCTCTGCAATGCAATGAAACGAGGCTGGTCTGCAACCCTCATACACATGCGTTGAGCATCAAGTAAATAATGAGAAAGCTTCACCTAAAATTCTGAAGTTGTACACCATCCTCAGCATCGTAATTATTTGAGACTTCTAGGTCCAGAAAAATGAGGTGGACACTGGACGAATGTACTGAGAATAACCTGAAGTTTGCCTACATTTTAACCTTCAATCAGAGCAAAAAGAATAATACGTTGCATCCAGTAAACAATGGCCTTAAACTGGTTTAGGGTTAAATTTTAAATTCAAAGAATACATAATTTATTCGAAACATTCATATAATCATCACAAATAACCATAATCACAGACTATGATTAGGTTACAATCTCTAAAGCGAAGAGGTTACACATCAAAAGGCTTAAATAATGATCTCACAGATGGCACTTGAGAGACTTTTGTGAGCTCCTATTGTAGGTCAGCAAATCTCAAAGAATATTACCCAAAAAAGGGGCAATTACCATACCTTTTTTGGATGTCATATCAGGCCATGCAGCTATCATATAATTTGCCCCCTAAGCTGAAGATTCTGCATCACAAATCCTATCCTTATAGTTTACACCCACGCATTAACAAATTGCCAACAAAATACAGTCGAACACATACCTGGCTTTCTCTTACATAGAAACACCAATCCATAAATATGCTTCAGCCATTTCCTCGAGTCACGCAATGGGGTCAATCCTAGAGTAGTTGAAAGAATGATTAGCCGAGATGCCTGTCATTTCAGGACATAAAAACATGGACTCATGTCCACAATCATTTTGCTCGAGTTGATAAGTGGGATCAATTATTTCCACAGCTTGATTTCGTATATTCACATTGCAGTTAACACAAATCTGAAGGAGTTTTGTACATGAGATCAATGAAGCTTTTGTGGTTTGATACAAGCAAGATGGACAACTGCAGGGGTTGATCATCAGACTTTTCCAGTGTATTTGAAGTGTTGTTCATAGTCTCTCTTCAATTCAGATAGTGCAGTTCTCCTTGGACCCTCTGCAAACGAAATAGAAAGACAATACATACAGTTCAGACAGAATAAAATACCTCTGTATTGGGGCAAAATAAAGAAAATGATATTTGTGGACAGTTTTCTGGTATTTTATTCTTGAATGACTTGGAAAAATAAATGATGATTTCCATGGTCATACTTTTCTTTGCTATATATAAAATCTCAGTGAAATATGTTCTGAATTTCGAATATGCCAAAGCTCAAAAATATAAGTAGGGGCCTAACATATCAATTCCTGATTTTAAAAAGCATGCGTGGTTACTTTTCATAGTTCTCTTTTCCAAACCCTAATATGCTTTGATATTATAGCCACATATATACACTTGTAGTGCAGGAAGATGAAGTTTAGTTACCACTTTAGTCTTAGTTAACACATGTAAAAAAGCAAGTTTTCCCGGATTACCTCCAAGGACAGCATGTAACTGCTGCAGATCATCTGGTAAGCATGAATCTACCAAGGCATATGCTCCCGGCCTAAGGGTTCCTTCAATTCTCCTGTAATTAAGAAGATCAGTAGTTATACTCATATGACATGTCTTCATACTACTAACAGGTTTCAGGAATACAACCTTGAGAGCCCTGTGGTAGTTATACCATATCCTGATATCACACAGATGTAATCTGAAAGCAAATGAGCATAATAAGCCCCTACTGTGTCTTTATGTTCTGCAATCTGCAATGTAATAGTTAACGGTAAGCCTCCACTCTCAATGAAAAACACACAATCAGATACTCAAAATTTATGAAGTCCAGAAATGGGTTTTTGCATTAATCTTACTAATTTTTATAAAGTAAAACTTTCATCATATTGAGAGTTGGGATCTTACTAAGTACAAGACAACCATACAATCAGCATATGCGAATCGGGTTCCCACCTCACAACTGATGGTAGTAAGTAATACACATTAACATGACTTACAATTGCGAAAAGGACCCAAACCACAAGCTAAAAAAAGTGAATCCCCTGCCAGTGCAAGCAACACTGAAAAGCTGTAAATCTATAAAGAATGATAAAATTTGTTCTCCACAGCAACTGTATGAAGGGTGTATTATATCGTTCTGGTTGTTGGCATGTGTACACAGTGATATCATATAGATATACAATGCTTCCTCATGAGTAATTATCCATGAACATAAATACATACATTGTTATATATGCATATAGGATATCTATATGACTATTGTGGTCCTGCATGTACATTAATTGACTACCATTTCTTGAAAGGACTGGCAATTTAAATCTTCAAATCGTAATTCATATGCATTGCACAATCTTCAAAATAAATGCCCGTTAAATAAAATTACGTATCTATAATCATTACATTCTACCTCAAAGGCTGAAAGAAACAATAAAGTTAAATGATCCACCACAAATAACATCAAGTATACTAAACACCAACAATTGTTTTAGTGATTTACTAATACCTCCACTAAAGATCAACAAATTGAAAATCCACTACTAGAACTCAAAGATCAAC